>PVJO010019001.1:0-35471 GCA_004026905.1 Hystrix cristata | reverse complement strand
CTCCTCTCCTCTTTCCTTTCCTCCCCTCTCTCCTTCTCTCTGTCTCTTTCAATAATTTAAAACATGCCGTACATCAACCACTCAGAAAGTGTGAGATGCTTGCATTGTCAGATCATGAAGACTCTGAGGGACTGTTTCTGATCTCACAGATCAGAATCAGCCACCTTAAACAAGAAAGCCAAAGATAAGATACCATGGTGCCACACACTAATTAAATAAATAACTCAAGTTTCTCTTCTTGTCCCTTCTGAGATTGAGTTGTACCTCTGGTTTGTGTGCAAGCCTTTCTCTGTCTCTCTGTCTCTGTCTCTCTCTCTTTCTACCTACAAGTTACTGTATTCTACTTCCATTAGTGTTTTCCATATTTAAGCCTTCCAACACTCCAGAAAAGTATCAACTCCTCCTCCCAGGGAAAATACAGAATTGAAAGCATTTAAAGTGAACCTGTGTTTAGCAGAATGATCCTTTTTGCCAATTTTTGAATCCAGAACAGCTTTTAATGTCTGACCTCACTCATTCTGTTCTGTGCCATAGTCACAAAGGAGGGTAAATGTCTGAAGACTGCGATATGAGCCAGTTTAGGGGTAAAAGGCTGGGAGCTAGTCATGACCAGTATTAGGTTCTTATATGCCGGACACAGACCACCTGCATGAGGGACATAATCACAAGCACTGGATCCAACCACCACTTTGAAGATTATCTGTTTGTTGGATAAGAATTCTTATCAGTTACTGAGAAAGGCAGAGATCAAGGCTCATCATGTCCCAAACATAAGGAGGAAAATAAATCATATATAGTTCCATTCTATGATGTGGGTTCAGCTTGTCTCCAAACATTATCTATCCCCATAAATTCTTAAGAATCCCCTTTCCCAGGTTGGGACCCAGGATAGTTTTTGCTAGATAGCTGGGCAAAACCACTGCTGTGTCACTATGGGACCAAGAGTGGGAATCCAAGCTCCTTACAGAGTGCAGCCGGGGGTTAGATATTTATATGGCTGATCGGCCAGCATGGAGATAATGTTAACATGCATGTTCCCTTTCTTTTCAATGGACCACATTGGCAAATGTGTAGATGGAAATACACAATTTGATTTGTCCTCCTTATTTTTGCAGAATTCCTCATGCACATAAGGCTGGTTTGGTTTCTGTAGCTTTTAAGCAAAATTACATGGAATGGCTGCTGGGGTGTTCTGTTAGTACTCTGCTGTTGGCTTGCGGTTCTCCATTGTAGAGGGCACCACATGTATGCAGGAGCCACACAACCTTGGGTGAAGTCTCATCTCTGGTGCTTAGTAGCCACTTTTCCTGGAGTCACTTGAGTTCTTTGTGCTTATCCTCATATCTGTGAAATGAGGACAATAATAATCTACCTCATAGTGAGTTCAAATGTGCCAGGCAGATCACAGCTAAATAGATAAGGAATGATGTGCCCGACACAGAATACTTCCTGCAAATGAATATTTATGTGTCTTGTGAATTTACTACAGATCTAAGGAGCTGGAGGCAAACATAGGAGCAATGTGTTTGCAGAACCCAGTGTCCCCAGGAGTCCCCTGTTCCCTGCATTGGCCCCGACATGCAGGTTTAGTAGGGGCTCAGTGTGTGTTTGCTGCACCAATGATTCTGGGAGTGCAGGCTGCTTTCTGTTACTCACTACCTCAGGACACACACACACACACACACACACACACACACACACACACACAGAGTAGCTACTTTCCAAGTGCTCTGGTTTTATTTCATTTCTTGAACAAACACATGGTGTTTTTGTACCAAGAACTCTCTGCCCCTCCCTGCATGGCTTCAAGTCACCTTGATGTCTCTGCAAGGTCTTGAAATCGTGAAAGGTCAGAGCCTCCAGTCTGCACTGATTTGGGTCACCATTTCCTTGAGACTTCCTTTGCCTCTTCTCTGATTAAAGCCATGTTTGCCTCGCTTCCCGCTTTTTTAGCAATTACACTAATTAAGCTAATTTTTCTTTGTTCTCTCTTTGCAATTTGCATAAATGGCAAATTTATATATAGTAGCCCTAATTCTTCCGTAACTGCTCTGTAATTAACAGGATGCTCAGGCTAAATATAAATAAGTGCAGAAGGAAAAATAGCCTTCTGCTAAAATACTGATAAAGGCTGGGAGAAAAGAAAGGCAGGGAGAAAACAATTCTAAGCCTTGTTGTACTCACTATGTTTGATTGGGTCACAGTTGGAGAACGCCAGTTAAAGGTCAGTGGCTGCAGGAGTGTCTCTCAGAGAGCCCTGTCTCTCAGGGCAATTGCAGGGTAGGATTTGGGCAATTCACTTGCAATAATAATATCATAAAATTTCTCAAGGGGGGAAAGCTGCACAGTATGAAGGGAGAGCAAAATGACGATCAGCGAGCTGGGGCTGTAGTTCTAGTTCTGACCATCTGGGTCACCTTCATCGAAGGAACAACAAAACAAGTAGCTGAATTCAGGTGCTTTCTGGTCGCCACCTACTAGAACATTCAGTAGCTTCATCACCCCATTATTTCCAGATGTGAAAATATCCTACCGATGTAGATATGTTTCAAATTAGTCCTTAATTATCCATTCTCCAGTAAACCCTCCCTCCACAAACCCCTAAAATAGTAGTACTAAATCAAGATTAAAACTTTCTTCTACAAATACAAATTAATATATTGCCACATGGCTTGTACAAGGGTCCTTTGTGACTCGCTTTGGGATAATGATTACAAATGTGGTCCTTGGACCCTGGTCTGAATTCTACTTCTTGCTCTGTGACCTTGGGAAAATTGCTGTTGTGTCTAAGTTCAAGTTTTCTTTACCATAGAGTAGGATACTACAGCCTCACAAGGTTGCTGACAAAAATGAAAGAAATAGCACTAAACATTTAATGCAATGATGGACACCAGCCTGCCCTCAAAGATTAACTGTGGTGCTTCTTTAATCAGGTGATTCAGTCTTCACCAATTTTAGGTGAAGAGAGAAAATTGTGTTCTAACCAGAAGTAAATATGTGAGCCACAGACCCGGAACCTTGGATGATTCAACCAGAACTTTGCAAAGACCTGTCTATGAATCTTTACCCCAAATCATGGGATGGTGATTATTTTCATTATTCACAATGTCAGTGCTTAATTGAGTTTCTCTTTCCAGAAAGGTCTCTGTGGCAAGTATTGCCCCTGCACTGGGCACATGGAAACCATGAGATTATGTCCTCCAGGGGATGACATCCAGGTAAATACAACTCCAGAGGGACAGTCAGAGGAACACTGGTCTCAGGGGGCTCAGGGAGCTGGGGCCCCTCAGTGTGAACCAGAGTCTCCAAAAGGTGCTGCATTCATACCACACACAGGCAGTACCACACAAGGTTTTAATGTGAGAAACTCATTAGGACTTTGCCTAACTTTTTTATCCCTGCCCTTTAAAATTTGTGTTTCAGAGTATATATTATACACTATCTGCTAGAATATGCATATAATTATTACTCAATAATACATATACACAGGAGTGTCTGATGCCAAAGTTTTTATTAGTAGTGGAGTGAGATCAAAAGAGAAAGAGGACAATCAGCAGAAGGGGAGATGAAAGATGGGTGGGTTAAATGAGGAATGTTCCCTTGAAGAGAAACTTGGAAGCTGTAAGAGCCCTGAAGAAAGAGGTTATTTCTCTCTCCTGTTCCTCAAATCAAGTCCCCAGGGTATAGAATAACTTGTGTCACACAGGAAACATGCAGTATGCATGAAATGAATGAATGGTGTGGAATGAGCTTGTAGGAGGGAGAGACAAGATGTTCCCTGACCTGCACATGTATTATGCACTGAATGTGTCCCCTCCTAATTCCTGTGCTGACACTCTAACATCCAGTGTGTTCGTACTTTCGGATGGGACCTGTGCGGGGTAGTTAGGTTTGATGAGTTCATGAGGATGAGCGCCCCATGATGGAGTTAGTGCCTTATAAGAAGAGGAAGACACCAGGTTCTCTCTGATTCTAAGTGCATCCCTCAAAGAAAGGCCACATGAAGGCACAAGGAGAAGGTGGCTATCTGCGACCGAGATCACAGCCCTCACCAGAACCTGACCGTGCTGATCTTGGACTTCCAGCTTCCAGAGCTGTGAGAAATATTTAAGCCTCTCAGTGTATGGTATTTTATTTTAGCAGTCTGAGCAGACTTAGATACCATAGTTACATGATGTTCAAATGGCTGCAAACTTAATGCTTTCTTAAACCAAAGAAGAGGGGAAGCATGTTCTAGAGAGAGGGGAGGGTGTGGACTAATGCATAACAGTGGACACAGCCACGAGCTTAGGGGATCAGAGTAGATTGCCATAGGTAGGAGGTGACAATGAGGCCAAAGGCACCAACTGGGCCATGTGACAGCTGCTCCTTGGTCAGGCTGAGGTGCAAAGACCTTACACTACGGCCACTGGAGTCATGGAAAACACACGCAGGGTCATTGTTCAGCAG
The DNA here is from genome assembly GCA_004026905.1 of Hystrix cristata. NCBI lineage: Eukaryota > Metazoa > Chordata > Mammalia > Rodentia > Hystricidae > Hystrix > Hystrix cristata. Next base: position 31,022 of record PVJO010019001.1, on the reverse strand, counting down.
AGTAGAGGTTGGAGGACACTCACACTAACAAATGTCCTTCAAACCCAGAACCTCACTGGAACTAGTCTCTTTCCTCTAGATGCTAGATTGGACATTGGGCCAAAAGCCTGCTATCTTAGATGCAAGAAATTGACTGTCAGGGTCTTAAGACCACCCCCAGAGTTGATAATTCCCTGAGAAAACTCACTCGCAGGTCTCCACAATAAAAATGTACAAAGTCGAATCAGTAAAGGAAAAAGGCAAATGACAGAAGTCCAGGGGAACCAGAAGCAGGATGCAAGGGTCCTCTCCCAATGGAGTCACAGAACATGCACAGTTCCTCAGGCAGTGGATGTGACGATATGGATACTGTGTTGTCTACCAGGGATGCCAGCTGGAGACTCGGCGCCTGGAGATTTTCCTGGAGGCTGGGGACGCAGGCATCCTCTACCTAGCACGTAAACACCCTGAGTCAGAAGGAAAGCAGGTGCTCAGCATAAACTACACTGGTTGCACAGAATCCAGGTACAGTGAGTCGCTCTTGTCTGTTGGAAAATGGTGGGAATGCTCCAGATTTCCAAGTTCCCAGACACCAGCCAAGGACCACTTTGGAACCCAGATGTTCTAAAGATGAGCTGTCTTGGTCCTGCTGTGATATCTCCTCTCTGTAAAGTGGTCTTTTTTATAAAGATGCACTCAGCATAAGAAGATGGAAAATGGAATATGTAAATGAGGTGACTACAGCCACTCTGACTTGAGTTAGAATCCCAACTAGGTTTCAGAAAGTAATTTGGATTCTGAAAGTCATAATGTTTAGATCTTTAGTGAAATGGGATTAATATTATGTTGCAATGTATTTAAGAGAGTGACACAGGGTGGCACATGAGAAGTAAAGGCACAATAGTGCTTGATCCTTCTGCCTTTGTGCCCTGCGTGGTGTTTGGCACAGGAATAGCTGCTCCTAAACCTGTGCTGAGATTTCTCTGTGCAGGCTGTCAGCAGGGAGCCTTTTAAAAGACTAGAATTAAGGCTGGCATCAGTCAGCACAAATGTTCTCCATGAGGGGCATTTGTAAGGATCGCTGAGGTTCTGAGAAACTTCCTTATTTTTTCTGTTTGATGGAATTCAAAGATCCTTTGTTTTAACATTAAGTCACTGTGGAAGGACCCAAAACACTTACTTCTTTTTAAGAATTCCAAAAAGAGGGTTTTTGTTTGTTTGTTTGTTTGAGTTTGACTAGGAGAAATAGTTGCAATAATTTTTTGAGTGGAGAGATCATTTTTACTAAATCAACTTGTGAGAAATATTTTAATGGATTTGGAGTGACATGCCTTGTATATTGAATGTAGCTGGTTAGAGTCCGTGGAAAGGAAATCTTTGTTAACATCTCCAGTGGCTAACGAGTGCTGCTGTAGCATGACAAGAGGGAAAAATATACAGATTTCGTCAGAATTGCAGACCTGCTTCAAATCCTGTTCATCCTTTGAGTAACCTTGGATAAGCCAGTTAAACTTCCTCTAAGTCTCGTTTCCTTCTTCAAATGGGAATAAAAACACTTCTTGAATAATTTCGTTAAGAATGTAAGAAAGAATAATGTATGAAAACCTTCCTCAAATGTTATTTCTCTCGTCAAGAGTAAAATTTTGATCAGTTAAGATCTTAATTTAAGCAACAGTTTCCCTCAAAAAGACCAGTAAATCCCACAACTCACTTAAGGTAATCCCTTGGAACATTTGGTTCATAATTGTAATCATCATGTTTCATTGCAAAAAGATGAGGTTCTAGCATTGTATTAGATAGTTTTGTGAGGTAACAAGCATCCCCCAAGCCTCAGCTGCCTTCGGTGACAGACATGTATTTCTGAGTCACATCACATGTCGGCTGCTGTGGCTTGGCCATCATGGCTGCTGTGGGTCTGTTTGACTCCACTCCACATGTCTTCTTTTTCTGCCATCCAGGCTGAGGGGCAGCCTCTATGTGGGACACACTCATCTTTATGGCAGAGAAGAACAAAAAAGGCCAAGCTGGGTCAAGCAAGTGCACTGAAATCTCCTCTCCCACATGGCACAGACTTGACTGCTTACATCACCTAGACCGAAGCCCACAGTCACCATCAGTACAACCAAGAAGCTTAGGCACCCTTGCAGAAGGGTAGGTGAAAACGCACATACTCTGCAGCGCACTTGCCAGTCAGCCCTTCCAAAAACGTGCTCCTACGAGTCCTTGCTGTAATTTATATCTACAAATTTTTGAGTTAATTTGGGAGCATTAGATGTCCTGTACGTTTGGGCTGCTTTATATGGAGGCAGGCTGGGAGCCAGTAGGAGGTCAGCAAAACTCCCTGAGCAGGAGGCAGAAGTAGGAACACCCAGAGCAGTGCCAAGTGTACTCAGCTATGTTCAGTGGCTCAGTTCCCAAGTTCATTTGTAAAATTCTTCCAAAGGCCACCAGGGAACAGGACTCCAGCTCTATGCACACCAGCCTGCTGGCCCTTTCCCCTCTAGCTTTCCCATTCCTTCAGTATACTTCCTGGGGTCACTTTCCAAAGAACTATCTTTTTCCCAGACCTTGACTAAAGATCTCCTTGTGGGAAAGTGCAGACTAAGACACATGGAGAGAGGTCTGGAAGAACAGGCAGAAACTATGTACTCTTGTGCTTGAGGGGTCCAAGAGTGGGGGGAAACACATTTCAAGCCAGCCTGGCAATGGGGATGTGGAAAGAAGTACCAAGAATTTAAAACAATAAATAAATAAAAGAAGTACCAGGAATTATGGGCCACAGAAAAAGGGCCGCTCATCCTGGGCTATGGGTGGTTGAGGGAAGGCTTCCTAGAATACGACATCCAAGTTCAGCCTTCTTTCCAAAAGAAGTTGTCTTTCTCAAAACTGAAAATCTGCAGAGCCGGAAGGTGAGAATCCTGTCCCCCACCTCCTCTCTGTGGGACAGAAGGTGATTGGAGCCCATTCGCAATTCCCCACTCCTCCTGCTGTTCTGAAAGGCTCTGATATGAGGAAAATATCCTCTCTGGGGAGCCCTTGCCCTTTCATGATTTGCCAAACACCTTCTCAGCAAGGTACCTGAAAGCGGCAGCGGCCAATTGAGATTCAAAGGGAAAGCAGATCTAAATGAAGGGTCGCAGTGAAAAGACTGTTTTTATTGTTGCTCTCTGGCATCCCGGCAATCTTCACCAGAGGAATTTCTGCAGTCAGGGAATGGCTTCTCACAGCAGCAGCGGACACATCTGAAGGGGAACAGGCTTGCAATGGTGGATTGGAAACTGTTTGATGCACTTAGGGGCAGCTGCCCTGAGTAGTCTTTAATGCTTAGCTCTTAATAACCTCAATTCTGCCTGAGAATGACTCAGGTGATTTTAAAAATAAAAGAACTCAGGCAAGGAAGGGAGGCTGGGACTGTGACCCAAACCCCTCATTTATAGTGGGAAACTGATGTCAGAGCAGAAAAATGACCCAATGAGGGTCACAGTTCCTGAGCAACAGAGAGAACTCAGTACCCATTCCTATTCCCATCCCAATGGATAGGAGCAGGGCACTAGCTCAGCGTCTACACTTTGGCCTGATTTCTTTCCTCCAGATGGCCCGTACATGTTTGCAGATGGACCAAATGTGCCAATGGTCCATCTTACAAAAGTTAAATTCCATGTGCTCTTGACTGAGTCCTGAGCCTGACTCTGGGCTACACCCTGGTTGATGAAAGGTGTCAAAACAAACAGACAAAAAACCAGAACAACAACAACTACGACAAACAGACTCTGCTGTGAACACCTCATGATTTAGTGGGAGATACAGACTTATAAATAATTATTATGCATTGCAAAAACCCCAGACATGGGTGAGTATTTTAATACACAGAACAGAGGAGAAAGCAGAGGGTGCTCATGATAATCCACCATTGTACTGGGATGAATAGTGGTCTGCAAAATTTTGTGTCTACCCAGAACACAGAATGTGACCTTATTTGGAAAAATTGTGTTGGCAAATGTCATTGGTTAAAATGAGGTCATACATTTAGGACAGGCCCTAAATCCAACAATTTATGAGAAGACCACATGAAGACACAGACACGGAGACTGTCACAAAAAGATAGAGGCACAAAATCCAAAGATTGCACCAAAGAGGAGCACGAAGAATTTCCGGCAACTCCTGAATTTAGGAGAGATGCACACAGGTTCATCTCTGGATCCTTTAGCTGGAGTGTGACCCTTTCAAAACCTTGATTTCTGAATTCCTGGCCTCCAGAACTATGTGTGAATGCATTTTTTGTTGTGGCTGTAATAGGGGCATTTGTGTGGCAGTCCTAGGAACCTAAGACAGCCATCAAACTGAGGAGCTTGGTTTGGTCCTGCAGGGTATAGCAAGCTGCTACAGGGTACATTCTCTCTTAAAGAGAAGGATACTTCCGGTTTCTATACCTGTTTTCTGCCCTGTTCTCTGCCACTGAGCCCCATATCCCTGAGCTGTCTCCAACATGGGCTTTTACCAATATGATTATCTTTCTTTCTTTTTACAGAATTACTCAAAAGCCACCTCTCAGTTGGTTCTTCCCAGACCACAGGTCCTTTTTTAGCTCCTTGTCTCCATTCATCAGCGTATTCTGAACGTCAGCCTAATGTGGTTTCATGGTTTATATGAAATTTACCACAGGCCACAAACTTACACAGATTTTAGCTCAGCTAGCAACTCTCAGTAATTCCCAAAGATACTGTTTTCAATACACTTTTTTCTTTAATAGTCTTTTTATTTGATGCGTACAATGCCGTGCAGCAATTAAAAATAAAAAATTAAAAAGCAAGACCTTTGTCATGTACTTCAGGAAAATGCATGTCCTGTGGTGCTTACATACTGAATGAACTTTCTCAGGCTGTCCACTTGTAGCAGGTCCACAGTTCCATCAAGGGCAGCTGCACGGCCAGTAAGTGCCCCATTCTATTCTAGATGCTAAAAACACTAGGACAGATGAGATCCATCTATTCATTCAAAGTTTTGGCAGTTTGTTGCATGACACAAGGGGTGACAGAGTGACAGTGTGGGGTGATGTGTCCGTCAACAGAGGCAAGTATACATTTCAGAAACTCGGAGAAACCCCTCTTCTGCTGACCAAGAGAAGCTTCCAGACAAAGTTTCTACTGGAAACCTCCCTTGAGGATGATCAAGAATTAACTGATGAACAGTGGCTGAAGAAGAGGCCACTCGGGAGAGACAATATGGATGTAAGTTTGGAGTCAAGAAATAGGGCTGCATGTTTGAGTGGCATGATTGTGTGTGTGTACATGCACATGTATGTACAAACATGTGGGTGCATGTGTGAGACAACAAATAGCCTAAAGATTGAAAGTAAAAAGACATAGGTCAGTGAACAGAACGTTTTCTTATCTTCTTTCTATTTCTTCTTTATTCATGTTGTCATGGGAAGTTTTAACTCAAAAGAGAGACAGGAATTTTATAGAATTTTTAAATTGTAGAATATTTCCAATATTCAGAAAGTTATAGAATGAATTCACACAATCAATATTCACATCCTCGTTACACAGAATTGGCATAGGTTAACATTTTACCTTAATTGCCTTAAAACATTTTTAAAATATGAAAGCATCTAGAATACAGTTGAGTCCCTCCTTTTTAAAAATTTTTAAGATTTTATGGTGCTATGTGTGTGTGTGTGTGTGTGTGTGTTTGCTGGGGATTGAACTCAGGGACTCACTTTTACTGTGCAAGTGTGCTACCACTGAGCTAAATACCCAGCCCCAGTGATGCTATTCTTAATGTCTCTGATCTGCTTCCCTTCCTCAGGGACAACATTACCACCAGCACACAACTAAGGACAAGGATCCCTGTGCATATTCTCTGTGCGCTTATCTCCATATAGTGTGCCTGGTGTGTTTTTCACAACTTAGTTAAATGGTAATATTCTCCAAGTTGAATTTGGCCATGAAGTATTTTTCATGAGGCTATGTTTCCTATATCTGTCAACATTGATACATGCAAACCTAGTTCCTTCATTTGAACTACTATATAGTACTTAATAAGCACAAACAGAATAAAGTTTAAATGTATTAGCCTATTGTCCAGAATTCAGTTATTCAAAATTTTTAATTATAATAACTGTCACTAAGTATCTGGCAGATATGTCTATGTGCTCATGTGTAAAAGTTTCTTCTTGGTATATTTTCAGAAGTAGAAATTTGTCAACTAGTCATGGGCATTTTCAACTGTACTACATATTGCAAAGAACTTAAGCCTCCTTGCTTACTACATATTGCAAATGATTACAGCAGCACATGCTCCCACTAGCTCCACATCATGGTCAATACTTGGAAAAATGAAGTTGAATCTGTTTGTGGGTTTTTCCTTGTGATTATTTTTCACTTAACTGATAACACTGAGCATCTTGTCTTATTTTTAAATGTTTATTGGACATCCTATTTAATTTTCAATGAGTTGCTTGGTATTTTGGCACATTTTCTCTTTTACTTGTTTTTCTTTTGTGATTTATAAATAATTTACCTATTCTGGAAATTAACCTTTTCTCTAAGCCTCTTTACTTTTGTTTACTGTGTTTTTATTTGTTAGATGCTAAAACCTGTGATAGGAATTTGTTCACTGATATTTTTGTAAACTGACTCTTTTTGTCTGTCTGATTGAAGAAAACCTGTTTGACAAGTGTTACAATGTTTTTCTATTATTTTTACAACTTTTAAACTTTACTTTAACTCAGCTTAAATTTGCTTTTGTGTAAGAATGGTTCCAATGATTCGAGGTGGAGCTCTAATTTTATTACTTTACATGGTTAATTAATTGCACAAACCATTACTTGAATAGTGCTTTCTTGTTCATTGATTTCTAATTCCAATTTATTTTCAAAGTTGCTATGTGTCTTAGTTACCTTTCTCTTTGCTGAGATACAATCCCTGATACCCACAACTTAAAAGAGGAAAATTTTATTTTGGCTCACAGTGTGTAGAGGTTTTGGTCTGTAGTCAGCCGGTTGCAAGGCAGGGCAGCATGGGGCAGCACATGACAAAGGAGAAACAGCTCATAGCATGACAAACAGGAAGCCACCAGCTGGATCAAGGAGAGAAGGAGACAGACCCTTCCAGGCCACGCCTCCAGTGACCCACCTTCTCTCCGCAGGGTTCACCTTCCAAATCCCATCAGGAGACTAATCAACTAATAAGTAGCATGTCTCCATGATCCAATCAGCTCCCTGAAGCCCCATCTATGAGTATATGAGACTTTAGGGGGATAGTACAACAATAAACTATGGTGTTTTAAACAATAACACTATGTATGGGTAAATTTCTTTCTGGAATCTCCTTTCTCCTTCATTGGCCTATTTGGTGGATTGATTGAAAAAATGGCTGTGATTTAGTATAGTGGAAGCCGTGGGACAAGGAAGTAATGGCTGATACATTAGCTAATAAAATTTGTCACAAAATTTTGCTCATAACATGCCAGAATGTAGCAAATTTGAGTAATAGATTTTCTAATATTGAGCCATCCTACCAATTGTGTCCCCTCCTACCCTGCGCGAGTAAGCGCGCAGGGGTGTGTGTGTGTGTGTGTGTGTGTGTGTGTGTGTGTGTGTGTTTAAATACCTTGCTGGAATCAACTGGCTAATATTAGAATGTTTGCATCTCAAGTCAAAAGTGATAGTGTCAAATTTTTTCTTTTCTACTTTTCCCGTGACCCATTTGGCACCATTTACGCTGGCTTCACGGGTCTTGTAGGTCTGTGAAGGCCACACCTGGCTCCAGGGCCCGAGGCAGGGGAAAGGGCACCCTTCCTTGGTGTTGGTTCCTTAGACAAGCTCAGGCAGAACCCACTGGCTGATCCCAAACTGCTCTGATGAAAGGTGAGGTACAAAGGAAAGAGATGACATAAGTGGATTTAAGAGGCACCGTGGCTTGGAAGCAGCTGTTTAAAGTAAGAACCAGTGTAGTTATAACAGCTCCACAGGCGTAGCTTTCAGATGCCCTTCAGGGATGTGACTGGTTGCAGAGTGAATGCACACAGGGAGCTCAAAGCTCCCCTTCTCCACCAGTGCAGTCGTGGAGGTGTAGTTTATTCACAGTCCTCCTACAAATGGAGCGTTCACCAATCACAGGGCTTTCTATTTTTTCCCAACCCTAAGTTACATTCCCCAGAATACAGCTGACATTCCACCTTTACCAAGTGCTCATGGTTAACTCACAGCTAACTGTGTCCGTGTTGAAAGAGAAGGCTTTCGGTTTTTTTTTCTTTTTTTTTTTTTTCCTTTTACCAACAGATTTCCCTCTTTCTCATTTCTAGAAGAACTTGTATAGCAGCTGTCCATCCCTAGAATGTTTGCTAAGATTTCTAGTGAAATTTTCTTATGCTGTTTCTTCTTCTTCTTCTTCTTCTTCTTCTTCTTCTTCTTCTTCCTCTTCCTCTTCCTCTTCGTCTTCCTCTTCCTCCTCTTCCTCTTCCTCTTCCTCTTCCTCTTCCTCTTCCTCTTCCTCTTCCTCTTCCTCTTCCTCTTCTTCTTCTTCTTCTTCTTCTTCTTCTTCTTCTTCTTCTTCTTCTTCTTCTTCTTTTTTTTTGAGAGGAGAAAGGCAGACTGTTGACCACCAACTTAATTTACTGTATGGTCAATTCAGGTTCTACTTCTTGTTGACAATTTATTCTGAAAATATGAATTTCATCAAAGTTATAAAAATTTTTGTCATAGTACTACTCTCAGTACTTTTTAATGACAGGTAAAATTTTCTCCTTTAAGTGTAGTTATGTTTCCTTTGTCATTTTTAGTATTATTTATTTCTCTCTCTTGAGCAATCTTACCAGAGTATCAATGTTTTTAGTGAACTACCTTTCTAAAAATAAACTTTGTTACCATAACCTCTCTACTTAACTGTCCTTTGAATTTATCTTTATCTTTTTAAATTTCTTTCAGTTAACGCTGTGTTTTTTCCTAACTTTTGAGTTAAGAATGTACCTTATGATGGTTTAATTTTTTCTAATACATACATTTAAGACAATATATTGTACTCTATCCTTTAAATCGTGTTATTTAAATTTCAATGTGTAATCTTTATCTTCTCATTTACATCTAAATTCTCATTATGATTTCTACTTTAACTCATGAATTATTAATTGTGCTTTTTCAATTTCTAAACATATGTTTTATTTATTTCATTGCACAATTTCACTCAAAAAGGTAATGGCAGTTTATTATCTTTTTTGGCAATAAAGCAGAAGGTTCCCCCCCATTATGGTAGGGGCAATAAATACATCCAGTTTATCTTATGGAAATAAATTACTTTATTTCACAGATCAAGTACACAACTGCATATAATGATGTTTACCTCCCACTGAGTTTAATCTTACTTTTTGGAAAGGTTATCACTCAACCAACATTTAGTTACACATGTGAGGAGTACAGTTGGTATTGGGGCTGCATTTTATCTGGAAAAAAATCCCATATGTGAGTAGCGCACGGAGCTGGTGCACGGGGTAAGTAGAGAAGGGCACCTGAAACAGACAGATGGGTGGGAAGTGAGGAGGGACTGAAAGGATGCTGGAGGGGCTGGCTGGACTGTGCCTTGGGGAGGAAGCAGGAACCAGTGAGTGGAGAGTTTTCCAGGCAAGGGAAACAGCTTGGGCAAATGTGTGAGGGACAGAGTAGTTGGATTTTGTGAGCACTGAAAGAATGGCCAGAACTCTGAGTCACTTTTTAGTAGGCTCTAGAAGTCAGGCCAGAACCACATGATTCGCTTTAGGGCAGGTAATCCCGGGGGGCGAGTGGGCTGTTCTCAGCTCCCATCCTCAGCCTCCAGCTTCTGTGAGACTCTCCTGCTCTAGTTGATATGGGCTCAGGTGAGCCTTCTTGCCTCTAAGGGTCAACCAGAGGTAGCCAGTCTTAGGGCCACTAAAGGTTGTTCAGCTGCCTCACACCTGCTCAAGGGACAGCAAAAGGATGGCACACAGTGATGGAGTTCTCAGCATGTACCAGGTACTATGCAGGGTGCCTCACTTGGGGAGAACTGGGGGTAGATAAGGCCTGCCATTAGGCCTGATGTTGCAGACCAGGAAATACAGCATTGCAGTGTTTACTTGTTTAAGACCACTGCTATTGACTGAGTTGTCCATACCAAATTGTCCTTTGATTTGAGGGAAGGCTTGTTCTCCCCCTCAACTATTTGTATGTTACAGTCCTAATCCCCAGTGTGGTAGTATTTGGAGATGGGGCATTTGGGCCATAGGTAAGTTTAGATGAGGTCATGAGAGTGGGGCTTTCATGGTGGAATTAGTGCTCATATAAATAGAGACATGAGAAAACACCTCTTCCTCTACCTCCTCCTCTTCTCCTCCTTCTCCTCCTTTTTCTTCTTCCCTCCCTCTCCTTAGCAACTGAAGATATAGTGAGAAGACATGTACCTAAAATTTAGAATGAAAGCCCTCACAGAATAATGGAATTACCTAGCAACTTGATCATAGACTTAGTGGACTGGAGAACTGTGAAAAATAAATCCTTGCTTTTTAAATCATCCAGTCTATGGCGGTTTGTCATGGCAGCCTAACCTAACACATATTTACAGCTAGAACGTAGCTGAGGTAGGATTCCAGTCTTTAGGCCCCAACACAGCAGCCCATGTCTTCCTCTTTGTTGAAAATAAGTGCCTCCATTTGTCTTGTGGACCTCTAGAAGGTGATAATGCCAATTCATAAGCAGTCATCAACATTACCAAGAACTTTGTAACATTTGCATGTCTAAGTCAAAGCAGCAATCAACTAAAACGTTGTGTCAGTTTGCTTGCTTTTAGCTAAATATAACAAATAGAATATTCAATTATATGTCACTTAAACAATAGGGTTTTCCCTTCAACTAATAGGCAGTACTGTCTGAGTAGTTTGATGATATCATCGAAGACCCAAGTGTTTCTCTCCTGAGCTGCCTTTGGCAGAATGCCAGTCACATCACCACCATGTATGGTCCCAAGATGAAAACGCAGAAGGGTATTGGGGTTGAAATCTATTTTTATCACAAAGTAAAGATGGATATTTTCTAAAGACAGGAAACTTTCCAAACACAGGAAACTCCCCTTTACGTGTCCCATTGGTCCAACCCAATTCACACAGGCAACCCACAGAGTATTTCTACCCCGCTGTGGGAAGTGCATACTGCTAGGGAGGAAGGAGAGCAAAGAGAAAGCTATTGCTGCTTCAGAGACAAGCAGAGTCTGCCACAGGAGCTCAGTTTAAGAGTGTCTTACTTCTGTCTTGTGCTTATTGTCTGCTGGTTTACCAACATGTAGAATTAATTTGCAAAACAATTACTTATTACTGAATAAATGAAATTTGTTTGGTGGAAACACTCTTAAAGCTGAATCAATCATTATTCAGTTTATTCTAGAAAAAGTTACTGAGGGCCTACTTCATCCCAAATGAAGACAGAAAGGTACAGATTTGTCATATAATGATGATAATGATGATGGATTCCTTAGTGGTAGAAGTTATAGCAATCCCTGACTGTTATTATGCCTCTTCTCTTCTAAGGGTGAAAGATCAATACTTATCCTAAGTATTTATTAAGCACAGCTTTCTCCCCATCCTATCTCAGAAAAGGAATGAGCTGAAAAGACCAAAATGTGAGTCACTGGATGCAGATTCCTCCCTAGGGAAATGATGAGCCAAAGCAAGCAAATGATGGGGTCTTAATAATGAGAAGTATCAAATAGAAAGATCAATAGGAATAAAGATAATATAGGGCAGGGGGTTTAGCTCAGTGGTTAGAGTGCTTGCCTAGCAAGCACAAAGCCCTGAGTTCGATCTCCAGCACAGAAAAAAAAAATAATAATAATAATACAGAAGGAAGATCCCCAACATATAACAAACCTGCAGGAACCAAAGTGGATGGGCGGGTGTTACCTAGGGATCCCAGACCAAGAAGGAAGAATTAAATTCAAGGCACACCTGACTGGCCATTAAGCAGAGGATGGGGGTCACATAACACAAATCAGGAGGAGGAAAGGGGTGTGTGGGGTGTGTGGGGTGTGTGTGTGTGGTGTGTGTGTGTGTCTAGGGGTGAGTTCTTAGGCAACTTTGGTCAACCCCGTAGAGTATATGTTTAGGGCTAAGCTTGGACTGGTATCAAATGCTTTTGAATATTATGCTAATTAAAGATACAAAATAGAATTGATTGATAGCAGCTCCTTAGAGAATGACATATCAAGAGCATATCAAGAAGAGAGTTGTTGTTGATTAAGAATGTTTGCCAAAAGTACAAGAGAGACAGGACACCACCTGTGTTCCACGTATCTATCATCTCATAAAGAAGCACAGGTTTAGCAATGCTCAGAGATGGCATGGATGGACAAAAGGAGTCCGGTTCATATTTTGTGCCGGGTGAGAGGTTCTTTTGTGAAATCTGTAACAGGTAGTCAGCAGATCGCCTGTCCTGGGAAATGAGGTCCAGCTCATTTTCTGGAAATGTGGTCCATTCTGTTAGATTTACCTGTCCAGAAGTTCATTCCTCCCCTGGACCCCACTTGGCTCTCACTTCCTCACACCTGTGTTGGTCACAGTTCTGCCTCTTGAGCTGCAGGGGATGAGTGTTCGCCTGTGTCTCATTGAATAATCATGCTCCTCTGATTGTTCTTTTCCTCTGTATCCCCAGATCTTTGGTAGATGTGATCCCTTCACCGCTCACTTCCATCCTCTCTCCTGCTGAGTCCCGCAGACTGTGCCTGCGGCAGGTGTCTGCTACATGAGCCTCTTGTATGAGCACCTCCAGGGTTTGCGGAACAGGCCCCTTCCCCGCCGGCTCAGCCCCTCGCTGAGCAGCTCTGACTTTCAGAAAGGCCTTTCTTCCATGGAGTTTCCAGCTCTGCTCCCTCTCTTGTTCTTGCTTTTACATTTGGGGACCCTAGAGGGTCTTGATAACATTACATTTGTTTCAAGGCAGTGCATGTGTTTTTAGGAGCTAGAAGAATGAAGCAATTGATGGCTCCTAGCATCCCCTCTTTCCAGATGAACTTGCAGCCCATTGGAAGTGAACAAAAGCCCTGGACCCCACCTCCTCTCCTTCTCATCACTGCCCCCAGCCACCAGTTTCTCCTCATGAAAGACTAGTCCTGACTCTAATTTTGAGCCCAAAGACACTTTGCTATCTCTTTCTATGTTCAATCCTAGCTTCATGGGCAGTGGGTAGCAGGAAGGGGTGTCACCAAGTAAAATTATATAGTAAGAAGCTAGTTGACCCAGTTGTTGGAAAACATCCCTCATGCAAAACTCAAAACGCAGAGCCTTTTTTTTCCACAGTTACCTGGGAATTGACTTTGTCCTTGCTGAAAAAGATGATGTTTTTGCTGGACATTCAATGTCTTGGAGCTTGTAAATTGATACAATTATTTTATTTGTTTGCTTTTTTATTACTACCTTTAAAGTTCTGAGAGACTGGTGTACTCTTTCCATGCTTTATTCAGATTTCCACTTGTAACAAAACACAATTTAATGTAATATCTCTATTTTCCTAGTGTCTTGCATTCTTAATGGTTTGTAGACATTTCTGTCACTGTCGTCCATAACAAGGCTCCAAATTAGTATGCATTTACGGAGTACATACAGCTATAAATAGAGCTATGAAATTGACTTTAATTTAAAAATTAGTCTTATTTCTCCAGCTGATGGCAAGGAGGCACGACTTCTAAGGATGCCAACGTGCTTAACTCTTGAAGGCCATTTGCACATTAAAAATAAGCTGCTAGCCTCTGTGGGTTTCTGCACGTCCACATGTTTTTGATTATGGGCAGCTGTGTGTGCGTAGTGCTTCAAAGAAGAAGCAGGTGACAGAGATCTGGGTTTCTTAGCAGCCCCAGAGTCTGAGGCGCTCAGAACATCCTTCCTTACTGTGCTGGTAAAATTATTGGCAATACTTTGCTTTCAGAAAGGAGAAGGAGGAAACTGACACTTATGGAAAAATAGAACGTGATGAACTAATTTGCCTCTGAGGTCAGTTAGAAGGATTTGTCCCATTTCCTCTTTCCCTTTCAGGGGCCTCCATACACATAAAACTGGAAGCAACTTGCAGCTGCGGCCCCAATGACCTACATCATCAGAGGTTGTAGGGCAAAGAATATCCAGGAAAGAATGAGCCCGTGTCCCAGAAAGAGGCAGGAATCAAAAACATTCAAGCCAGACTGGTGCTCCTGAGAACCGCCCCCACCATCTGGGTTTGCCTGGAGTTGCCCGAAACAGCTTGGGGGCAGGCAAGCCTCAGGCAGCGGGCTGAACTGCGGGGAAGGCTGGGCCTTTGTTCCATCGATCAAGGTGCAGGGAGTGTGAGCAGATGGGGTAGAAAGTAGGAGGAAGGCTCAGGCAAGGAAGAGAGGAGAGAAAGCAGGAGAAGACAGCTGCTTCAGAGGAAAAAAAAAGGCTCAAAGAGGAAAACTAGAAGGTATGGGTGTGGGTATGTATGACGTATTTCTCTTCTTTGTAACCTTAAATAACCTTCTTAAATAATATATTCTTTTTTTAATTTGCCTCTCTTTTCTAGGTTCGTGAGGTAGTTTGTGATGTGGCAGAGGAGGAAAATGTTTGGGCTGTGGGTGTGCAGGTGTTGGTTTCCTTTTTTTACCTGTTGAGAAAGGACTTAAGAGTAGACTGAGCTACCCAAGAGGTTTTTACTAAATCCAGGTTACAGCAATTGAGAGCGCTCAGGGGTCCCTTAAAATGGCACAGATGAAGATGGGTAATGAGAAACTGTAAACATGATTCCATTACCCTGCTGGGCCTACTCCCGAGGACTCTAATCCTAAAAACTTACTCGGGTGAGAATCCCAGCTTGACGGACTGAAGTTCCTGTTAGGACAGTATCAGAGTTATTGATGATGAGGTGACCATAAAGATTCTGAGGAATCTCTCTTGTGCACATCTTTAAAAACTGGGGACAAGTCACTAAATCAGGAAAACATAAAGGATGTAAAGAATATCCATTTACTATTTCTTAGGCCTAAGTAATTCTGAAGGATCTTTAGTTCCCAAAACTTCAGAGATATGCGTGGCTATCTTTTATAAAATTCAGGTTTAAAAAAAGCACAGCTTGCAAAGCAATTAAAACACACCTTTGTTATGTTCTCCCAGCACCTCTTTAAAATTTATGCAATAAGGCCATTCTTGCATACCACTGAATGAACATAAGGCAAGCTCAAGGCTTAACGGGTTACTTTCAGTTAGCTGGCAGTTCTGTAGTAATTTTAAAAGTCATCCATTGTACTGGCTCACTCACTGAGTGCCAACTCAAATGCATTAGCCAAAAATGGAAACAAATCTTATTGGTGTAGATGCTTCACCTCCTTCTTCAGACTCTAGGAATCCAGATTCTTTTTTGTTTTGTTTCATTTTTCTCTTTATTTTTTGATAGTGAGGATTGAATCCAGGGCCTTTACACTGAGCTACATCCTCAATCCTTTCTTAATTTCTAATTTTCAGACAGGGTTTTGCTAAATTGCCCAGGTTGGGCTTGAACTTGTGATCCTCCTATCTCAGCCTCTCAGAGTGCTGGGATTACAGGTTTGAGCCACCATACCCAGTCGGAATCCAGGTTCTTGATAAGATTCCACTACTCTTCACCTCACTGTTAATGGGGATACCCTGTCCACACTCTGGCCTTCTCTCAGCCCAGAGTCCCACACTGGCTCAAAGGAAACATTCTCATGTCCATTTTTCCAAGAAGCGCTGGGTCTCCATGCAGCAGGATTTCTCAAATTCCACCCAAAAAACAGCATGTCTGCCCTCCTCCCTCTGTGCACCCCCAACTGCAGGAAGAACTTCTGAAGCTTTGAGTGATGTCACCAAAGCCTCTCACTGAAATTGAGGTAACACCCTAAACACGATGGTGTCTTTGAAAGAGTTTTCTTAGCAATTTTCCTTTCTCCATCCCGTTAACTTTACTCACAGCCACAGTGAGGAAGAGGGAGCCTGGACAGGCTCAGACATTTCCATGTGAATCCCGCACTTGGGGATCTGGATTGGAATTTCTCAGCTGTTGTTTCCTGGCATTTATCAGAGCCTTTGGTTTCAACATCCTGCTATAAATTTATCTCAAGATAATTTGTATGCCAAGAGGAAATTTTATTTTTCTTTCTTTGGTCTCCCATTGAAATGTTCTGTGGCTTTATCATTTTATGACTCAGGAGCTGAGACACATTCTTTAAGTCATAAGATGGAATGACTCACACCTGTTTTTTACTTTCTCTAAAGCTTGAGATACAGGACACTATATTAAAGTCCATCTGAGTACCCTAGAATTCTGGGTAAAGGGGGCTCAGAAGATGGAGAGGGTTGTGTATGCTAAGAATTATGTGTTTTTCATTATTCTGAGAAAATGATAGCTAGATCCAAGTAAAAGTACTTGAAATATGAAGCCGAGATGTGGCATCATGTATTGAATACCTTCCTTTGTCAAAAAGCACATCATCGTTTGCTTCATTACAATGTCTCATTTAATTTTCAAAACAATTATGGTCATCATTATGGTTTAGACCTCAATTGTCCCCCCAAAGTCTTGTGTTCAAAAATGGGGCTTTTGGGAGGTGACTGGCTCATGGGGAATTCATAACTGATTGTGCTGTTTGGAGGTCGGGCATGGTCAGAAGGGACAGAACTCCGGCGACATGACCTGGGAGGGTATACTTTTGTCCTGGTTCTTCTCTTTTCTCTCTCTGCTTCTTGGCTGCCATGATATGAACAGCTTTCCTCTGCCAGCTCCTTCTGCCATGTTGTTTCTGCCTTGTTGCTAGATCCATGGACTGAACCCACTGAGATACTGAGCCAAAATAAATTTCCTTAAATTGTGGTTGTTAGGTATTTTGTGCCAACATGGGGAATAACTAATACACTCATCCCCTACCTAGCATAATTTTTCAGAGTTTGACTAGATGTCGCTTTTTCTGGAAAGCCTTTCCTTACTTTTGACTATACCACATACTCCTGGGGTATTCTCTCAGAACAAACAGTACTTGATACTTATCACACTGGATTGCACTTGTCTATTAACTTCTCTACTTCGTCATTAGTTTTCTAAATGAAAACAGGGCCATGAATATCTGTGTTATCATTTATTTTAAATGTTTTGTGCAAAGCTAGCTATAGTCAAAGCTCAGTAAATATTATACTTTATATATTAGGATACTTTAAGCTTATGCCTTAGCAACAAATAACTTCCAAATCTAGATAGTGGAACACAGCAAAACAATCTTTATGCAAAGGCCCAGAGACTCTCTAGAGCAGCTTTCCTTCATGGATAGACGCAATTAGCCAGGCTGTTTGGATCTCGTGGCTCCATTTCAGTGAAGGTTGTTGAAGAAAATAAACCACTGGAGGACATGGGCCAGTCTCCCATCCTTCAGCCTGGGAGTGTACAAGTTACCTCTCCTATGGCCATTAGTCAGAACTGGCCCTATGGTCTTGCGTAACTGTAAGAGGCATGGCAAATGTAGGAGGAGAAGCCAGCGAGAAGTTTGGTGAGTGTTACGATTTATATCTAGATGTCCCCCCAAAGCCTCATGTGCTTAAAGGAAGGACCTTTGGAAGCCAATTGGATTGTGGGGGTTTATAGTTGAGTTGCTATTAGGGAGGTGGGGTCCAGTTGGAGGAAGTGAGTCCCTGGGGCGTGACCTGGAAGGGTGCATCTCTCTCCCCAGCTCCTCCCTTGACTCTCTCTGCTTCCTGTCTACCATGAAGTGAAGAGCTAGTCCTCTGCCGTGCCCTGTGCCATGCTAGCCTACCTTGGAGCCAGAGACTGTGGACTGAAACATGGGCTAAAATAGACCTCTCCTCCTTCAAAGTGGGTGTTGGGTATTGTGTTCCAGCAAAGAGGAAAATAAGACAGTGAGGACCAGTGGAGTTGCTTGTCTCGTCCTCCAGACCTCTGTCTCTTCTCTTCATGCTGTGCTGAACCCTGAGCTGACTAGCCTGACAGGAGTTTGGAGTGAGTAGAAGATCTGATGCAGTTGGGAGGCATAGGAAACCCTCAGCACTAGCGGAAGAATCTCACCTGTCTTTTTAAACAACATGAGTTACAATTTATTGGATAATTACTTGGTGTTTTTACCACATTATTTCTGTCCCCCATGCAAGTCTGACTAGCCAGGGCTGCAGTATCTGTGTGGCAGGGTTGGGATTTGAGCACGGGTCGGCAAAGACTGCAATGGAAGCATCTGAGGCAAATGTTCAAGATTCAAATCTGTGTGTGAGGGAAAAATGCAGGCATACAGCAAAGGAGAGAAAAGTTTAGAGGCTGCAATGATTTGGGGAGGAGCTGTATCTTAGTTACTATTCTCATTGCTGAGAAAAAATACATGACACCCACAAGTTAAAAGAGGAAATGTTTATTGTTGCACAAAATTTGTAGCTATTTCAGTCCATAGATGGCTGCCTCCAAGGCAGGGTGACATGGCACAGCGTCATCACAGAGGAGGCGCAGTCCATGGCAGGGTAGGCAGGAAGCAGCAGCAGCAGGGAGCAAACCTGCCTTTTCCTTTTACCCCATCCAGGCTACAAGCCTTTTGGCTGATGCCACCCACACCCAGGGTAGAGTTTGGGTCTTCAGTAAATCCGCTCAGCCACCCCCAGAACTATGTTAATTCTAATTAATGGGCTGATTTCATACCACACACCCTTAATCCAAGTATTACACATCCAAGATCCAGCAAACTCCAAAAGGCTCCACCTATGAGCGCATGAGGCTTTGGGGAGACATCTAGATATAAACCATAGCAAGCTGTGATTTGCTAAGCCAGGAATGGACTGTGGGACTTGGGGACATGGCCTCTTGAGATAGTGGAGAACTCTCCTCTCTCAGTCAGCATTTATATACCCCCAATTTATTAAAAAATGAAGGCTGGGGTACAAGTGACTGGTTTATTTTCTCTGCTTCAGCTCCAGCAGCTCATTCCTGGAGACTCAAAACCAGGCACCAGAAGAGTGGAGGAGTCCGTGTGGAAACCAGATTTCTTTAGATGTATTTAACTTTGCCAGCTCTGTTGTGTGCCTGTAGTGTTCAGCGGGACCTGGCGGTAGGGAGACTTACAGATGAGGTGAGATCAAGGCCCTACCTCTAGGCACTTGCCTTCGAAGGAGAACAGACAGCATTCAGATGGCTCCCTCACACCACTGAGTGACAAAGGTCCTTGTGAAGGTGGCGACTGGGAGTAGTGTGACACAGAAGAGGTACCGAGTAGAATTCTCGGAGAGGAGACTCAGCAGGGAGAAGGTGCAGCCAAGGAGAGGCTGAGGCTCAGAATCAGGGATTGTTTGCATCTGAGGAGTTCTGAGCTCACCTCCTGGTGCTTTCTCCACCAGCCAGTGGCACTAAAGAGAAAGCTAGAGAGCTGTCACTGTGGAGAAATGCAACATCACTGTATCTCAGGAAGCGGGGCACCAGTGTGGGTGGGCGGAGGGGCACTGGGCTTTAGGACACCGCAGTCTTAGCTGCTACTCCGCTGCCAATCTGCTTTCTCAGAAATTTTATCCATCCGAGCCTCTGTCTTCCCTTGAGCTCTCACCAACCTGCCAGATGGGCCCGAGTAGATGCATTCTCCTCTTGCAGGAAACAAAACTGAGTATCAGGAAAGAAAGGAAGCAATGCTCCGACTTTGGCATTGCAGTTGACCTGGGAGGTGGATCATTGACAGCCAATTTCTCTAAACTGGCTCAGCTGTCAGTAGAAAGCGGGTGTTCTGTGCCATGCTGGTCTGCCTCTAGACAACATGTTCTGCTGCTCTTGCTCGTGTGTGAGGCGTACAAAGACCTGGGTGTGATCTCCTGCAGATGTGAAACGTCACCTTCATCAGAGTGAAGACTTTTCATGATTTTAAAAATGCGTAAGATATTCTGCCTCCAGGAGCTTCTCTGGGGCTCTGAAGTCACTTTACAAGTGGCTCACTATGAAAGAAGCCACCAACACTGGCAACCCCATAACTTCAAGGAACCAAGATTTCTCCCCCTTTTCAAAGAGATAAATATTCCATCAATAAAGCATAATTTAGTAAACTTATAAAATCGAAGTTGTGCCTTTCATTAAAATGAAAGACACTCACTTACCTTGTCTGTCGTCATTTGGAAAAGTATTCCATGACCTATTGGATCCTGAATCACCTCAAAGCCTACAACCAAAGCCATTTTGCACCACCAGTCTTCTAAAGTTTTTCTTTTTCAAATATTAAATTCATAAAATTTTGAGCACGATGACTTTGACCTAGTGTTACAACAAAGGAAAATCTTCATTAACTTAGGTGTCGCTAATTCATATAATGTGGAAGTCTGGGCTTTAGGTGGGCTATAATTGACCTTTTTACTTTGTATATTTTTTTAAAGTCTCATGCTTCCAGTCACAAGAATATATTTCCCTTCTAATAAATTCTTTTGGCTTTTCTTGTTAATTTTCCTTCAAACTGCCCCCCTTGGCCCCCATCTTAATTGCTTCCTAGCTACATCTTGGTCCTGTGGCTTATGCCTCCAATTTTGCCATGGCCCAAACAAATCTCTGCAGAGCAGGTAGGTAATTTGTTAGAAGTCTAAATCTGCTGTCATTCGCCCATGAGGACTTCCACCTTCTCCACCATGTACAAGATGAAGTCCAGTCTCCCTTGCCAGGCTGGTGAGAGCCTCTGTTCTCTACATGCTCCTCAGCTCTAGCCTCATCCTTCTTCATCATTCTCCTTTCCCCGAAAGCTGCTCTGGGCTTAT
Source organism: Hystrix cristata (assembly GCA_004026905.1). Taxonomy (NCBI): domain Eukaryota; kingdom Metazoa; phylum Chordata; class Mammalia; order Rodentia; family Hystricidae; genus Hystrix; species Hystrix cristata. Next base: position 10,319 of record PVJO010019001.1, on the reverse strand, counting down.
AAACCACCACACTTTCCCCAGTGAGACTCACTCTTTCTCACTTTGCAGATCTGCTCATGGTGTTTTCTGACTGTAGCTCTGCTCCTCCTTCACCTTTGCTGATACTCCTGGTCAATACCTGCTCATGTTCAGATCTAAATTCAGACAAAACCACAAAATTCTCCAGGAACATTTTCTCAACCTTTCAGTTCTGAATAGGGGTGGTTCCTAATACTTTCTCCATTGTTGACCAATCACCCCAAACTATTGCTGCCCATTAGAGCATGAGGGCCTCCAGGGCTGGAATCTTCAAACACCTGCTGCATAGCAGATTCTCAGTCAATATTATTTGAATGAATAAGTTATAAGCACCTTGACGGTGAGCACTGCAAATAAAGAAGCTGCGGCAGAGAGATGTTATTTAATCCAGCCATGTGAGATTTTTTCCTTCATACCATCCTTCCTTGATTCTTTTCTGTGTCTCCAACAGCACAGGTCAGTGCTTGAGACGTACTAGTGCCATGTGTTTTTGTGCGAACAGTAAATAGTGCGGGGCACGCTGACTCTGATCAGGAGTGTGCCATTTTCTCGAGACAAGAAATCAAATGTGGCAGAAGAAGAATTCACCAGCTCCAGTGATCTCAGAGTGAATGCCACTGTCTCCATTTTGGCCTTGTCCTTAGCAGTCACCTCAAGAAAGATCGGGAGAAAGTCCAAACAGCTGGATGATCCCATTAACAACCAATAATCTGGGAATGTTGCTAAATTCATTTGAAACTGAACTAGCAGTAACTCCCTATGGGCCCATTAACCTGCTGCTGAAATTAGATTACGTAGAGATAACATTAAATGAAGAGTCACGGTGCTCAGCTAATTGAAAGGCAAGCTTGTGAATTATAAGCACTTTCTCTTTGGAAGGCAGAATATTCCTTCAGTGGAGCCCTTGGGACCACTCGGGAATGTCCAGTTTGATGTTTATTTTAAAGATAATACATTTTCTATATGGGCACTACAAATGTATGTATTATAAAAAGACAAAAAAAGAAAAAAGAAAAAGCTGTTTGAAATGAAAAAAATAATTACCAATGCTGGAGACCAAGGTAAGGCTGACTTAAACCTCGGATGCACCATCTAATACCTCTGTGACACTAGGGAAGTTATCTAATTTCTCTGAGCCCAAGAATTCTGTCTGTTGACCAAGTGTGGTGGCTAAGCACACATCTCCCAGTATTGTGAAGACAGAAGGGACATAAACAGATCACTGCGGCAGAAGGAAGGGAGGGCGTTAGACGAACATCAAGAAGAACCATTTCGTCTGTCCAAGAAAGCTAAGAATGGCTCTATGACGATGTAGTCTAAACTAAGTGGTAAAGAATGAACAAGTGCAACTAGATTAAGCAGCAGGCTCCCATTATCAAAAATACAAACAGATGGAAGTCAGTTAGCTGATCGGAACTCCTCAGGAGTAGGGGGTTTGCTCAGTGGGACTGAGAGAGGGCTGTAATAATTGCTTACAGTGAATGGCAACCTTGACTAACTGTGGCTGCCTTGGCTTCATTTTGCTAAGTGACGTGCATACATTTGAGCCCAGAAAAGACTCACTAGATCTCAGCACAGCCACCAGGACTTCCTGGTCACTCGATGCTGCTTGCAGCCCTCAAACTCTCTAAGCAAACACTGACTCTTTAAGCTATACTTTGACCTTCCACTTCAGCCTTATTTTGGATGTGCTCAGATTCTCCCGAACACATGCAGCTTTGCATGACACTATGGAAAACAGCAAGCAGCTGTAAAGGATAAAGAACCTAAACCTGCCTAATGACCTTGAGTTCTTGTCATCCTTGATCAGAATATAGATTCCTGGGATTCTTTGGGCCATTCCAGGGAGTGCCTGTCCCCAGTAGTCAAGAAAAAATCTCATGCCAGGGTTCCAGAGACACCTGTTCTGTACAGGGTATTAGAAATACCCAGAGAAGTCATAGTTCATTCCGTCCTTCTACAACAGTATTTGACACTTCCTGTTAGGTTACCTTACATCTCATAAATATTAACTATGTGTGACCATTAATTGTAATGTGTCAATTTGACTGGATTAAGAGACACCAAGCAGATTAGTAAAGCCCATTTCTAGGCCATATGTCTGGGGGGCTGTTTCTAGAGATGATTGACATATAGGTCAACAAACTGAGTAGGAAAGACCGACCATAATTGTGGGTGGCATCAACTAATAGGCTTATAACCTGGACAGAATGAAAGAGGAAGGTAGAAGTCAGGCTGTACTTGAAAATCTCCAGTCTGTTTGAGTGGGTACCTCTTTTTCTACTGCCATCACTTATGGATATCAGATTCTAGTTTCTTTAGCCTTGTTAATGCAGACTCACACCAGCAACTGTGCAGGAAGCTTCCAGGCCTTCAGTCTTGGTCTGCTGCTGCATTCTTGATCCCTCTTCTTCTGCTGCTTCCAGCTTTTTGGACTGAGCATACTGAAACTTCTAGCTTGTCAGCATGCAAATAACTGCTGTGAGCTCATCTCTGAGCATACCTTATAAATCCCCTTGCATATCTGGAAGGAAGCTTAGCAATAATCCTACTCATTTTTATTGATAAAGCCCAGAAGTGAATTACCTAAAGTGATCTTCAAGATAATGGTGCACTGGGTCTAGAATATTCTGGAATTTTTTCTGAAACCCATCATGGAAGAACTAGTTCAAGTATTAAAATATTCTATAATCCCCTCTGAAACCCATCATGGAGATTCTAGTTCAAGTATCTTTTCTGTCTAATTATCTCTAACCCTTTCCCAGAAAAGATCCATAGTTATCTGATACTCTAAACAGAAAAATGGAATAAAATCTTTTATATAGATGGAGTTTTGGCTCCATGGAAACTAAATGTATCTTCATGTCTGGTCCCTTTTCAATGAATGATAAATGATTTCTATGCATGTAAGCATGCACAGAGCACATATACACACATTCACATGCACATAACTAAGGAAGCAAATAAATGACTTCAAATATTTGTAGGTTTGTGGCTGAGTTACTTTTTATTGCTGGGACTAAATACCCGGCACCCATAAGTTAAAGGAGGAAAGATTTATTTTTTAGCTCACAATTTGTAGACGTTTCAGTCCCTAATCTGCTGGCACTACTATAGGGCAGCATGGTAGAAAAGAAACAACTCATGGCAGGGCAGGCAGCAAGCAGCAAGCAGCGAGCCTCCCTTTCTCTTTTTATTCTAGCCAAGCTATAAATCTATTGGTTGATGCTGCCCACACTCAGGATGGGCTTTCCCATCCCGAACTTTGCTAAACTAACCAGTGGACTCTGGTTATTACACACCTATCATCTATTCACCTCCCAAAAGCCCCACCTATGAGCACATGAGGATTTGGAGAGCCATAACATTTGATACAGAGGTGAATATTAGATATAAAAGTCATAATCAAGGAAAAAATTAGAGCTAGTCTGTTAGTTATCCTTTTTATGCTGGGCCATTCCAAAGACAAATACAAATGTATAGAAAAAAAGAAAAACATAGCCCAACCAAATTTCAGAAATATTTGATTAACAAGGGGAGGGGAACAAGGGAAGGGGGAGGGGAAAGGGAAGGGAGGAACAAGAAAAAAAGAGAGACTAGAAAGAAAAAATTGAAACAAAGCTTTTGTAAATAAGGAGGGGAAGAAGGGTTGAAGGGAAGGGAGGAGAATGGGTAAAAAAGAAGAAGAAGACAGATATAGAATGTACAGGTACAAATTCCCTATGATGAATGTTATTATTATGTATATCTGAAATGAACCACTAATATAAAATTTAAAGAAAATCACAAAAAAAGAGAGAAATATTTGACTTGAACTCCCAATGGTCTTTACTGACAGGATGATAAAAAGAGAACCCTTTTCAATTAAATTCTTTTGGGAGGATATATTTGGTGTATTTAGGTTGCTCATAGTAAATTCATAAATTTTAGGTGCATAGTCTACTAGAAAATGGCAGTTTCAGGCACGTAGTTACCAGAGTGTAAGATGGAACTATTTCATGCCATAAAGCTCCCTTTGAGTAAATGATGGCCCTACATATCACTTTGAGACTCCATACATTAAATCAGGCCAATTTTGATAGGACAAGGGAGGACCCAACAAGTGACATTAATGGCTCCAGACTTTTCATACTTGGTCTCTGTTTTGCAATTACCTGTATCCTTTGTATTATGAAGGTAAATTTTATATTGAAAGCAATCTGAGTTTGATTTGATTGAGTATTTGTATAACTTAATAGAAAACGTGGTAGAAGATAAAGATGGACACAAATTCTTGCCCTTCTTGTATTTTCCTGTCTCCTTTCCCCACCATATATTCTTTTCTGCTTCTGGGCTCAGTCATGTGACTTGCTTAGATGATAGCCTTTGTGATACAAGAAAGGACTAAGAAACACTGAGCCATCACAGCTGTTTTCTCCTTCTCCTACTGGAACCTGGCACCATACGAAAAAATCCAGGCTCACTGGCTGGAGCATGGGATACCATGTAGGTGAGAGACAAAATACCATAGCTGAGCGCCCCCTGCCCCCCAGATCATACAGCACTGAGAGCTATTGGGACTTGGCTGCTGATTACAGAAGCACAAGGGGGTGAACACTGCTGAGCCCAGCCCAGCTGCTTTTCTAAAGGACTGTACATTTTTAGTTGCTATCTTGTGGGACACTTTATCACATAGGAAAATTTGACTATGTATTAGTCATGTATTAGTCACCTTCACATTGCTACAATAAAATACCAAAGGAAGATACTTTATAAAGAGAAAAGATTTGTCTAGCTCACAGTTTGGGGACAGGAAGTTCAAAAGGTATAGCACAGGCTTGGTGGCCATTCCTTGGCTGTAGCATCTCATGACGTGGATGGCAATGATGGGAGACTATACAGGAGCAAGCAAAGGATCACATGTAGAACTAGGAATGGAGAGAAGAAATGAGACTAGTGTTCCACAATTTCATTCTAGAGAAGGACTCAATGACCTAAGGCCTTAGCTCTTAAAGGCTCTACCTCCTAATGGTGCCGCCCTGGGGACCAAGCCTTCACCTAGGGACCTTTGAGGGACACTCGTTCAAACTGTAGCATAGTATGCTTAAAGTCACTGTGGCCAGACTCCAGCCTTCTTCCCCTAAACCTCCCCCAACACTGCTCATTCCTCCTCTTCCTCTTTGGGATCAGGGCTTGCACACCGTTAGCCAGGGACAGGCCAGATATGGCGCATACAGAGCCAACCTTCATTTGAGAGTTGCTGCAAAGTCCACGCTTAGTGAATGCCTGGTTTTTCAGTGCCCCTGCTCACCAACTGCTTAATAGTTTTAGTATCAACCCTGGTCCTGTGAAGGAGTTCTGTTTTATGCACAAAGTTTAAATTTATAGGTTTTCCATGGAAATCTGGATTTCTGACTTCTGTAGAACAGGTGGTGGTATATGGAAAGGTGGGACTAGGATCAGGCAAGAATGAAGTGGAGCTGAGAAGAGACAGACAACTTGTTTAGAGGGGATAAGTGTTGCCAGTTTGTCAAAGTCCTCTTTGCTCCTGTAGCACATGTATTTCATCTATGAACTTTACTTCTCTGACCTTAGAAGAATTTGATCATATGTATTGCGTGATTAAAATATGTGGTGAATGTTTAAATTTTAAAAATTATCCCAGTAAAAGACACATTACCATTAATCCCTTTCAAAATACTCCCCATCTCTTTGAACACATGATGGAATTAATTTTGTTCAAACCATGACATTGACCACAGACAAACCAAAATGAATAAAAGAACAGAAAATAGAGTCCAGAGCCCCATCCTTTTTGCTACTTTCTGAAGCAGCCTTCTGGAAGTCCTCTTTTGTGGGTGACTTTATGAGATGGCTAAAAGACTGTGGAGAATTCTGCTGCCAAATGCCATCCAATGGAAAGTCAGGCTTGTAAAAACATCACGGCGTGACCTTGTCTACCTTATTCACTGGATCTGGCACTGTGTTACCACTGGCTCTTCCCCAGTCAAAACTGCCACTAAAGGTAAACATGTTGAATTGATTCAGGGCATCGAGGCAGCTCTGGCAGCACAACTAAAGACACTCACAAATGAAGACTTCCAGAACTGTTTCAGATAGTGTCAAGAACAATGGGATAAGTGTGTTCAAAGTGGGTGGGGGGGTATTTTAAGAAGGATTAATGGGAATTTTTTTTTAATGTAAAACTTTTGAAAACCTTTGGAGAGTCACTTTATTTTTGGTCACACTGCATATATCATGCTAACATCAGCTTCAGGATGCGACCATGTGCTGTCACATTTTTACACATTTTGATTTCCTCCTTAGACACCTCCTGAGCCTCAGCACATTCTTCAAAATGCAACCTAAATGACTTTTGTTCTCTAAAAACTGTGTTTTTCTCACTGTAGCTGGTCTATTTTCCTCTGCGCTTCATAAAACTTTGCATATAATTAATCCCCACTACAACCCTATCATATCCATCGCTGTTGTTGAAAAACCAGCCTGCCCTGCCATCATGTTGTGACCTCCAACACATGACCACCTGCTTCTGTTTCCCCCCCGGGGAAGACATTCAGCAAGGCTTCTGATACTCATAAATTAAGGAATCAACTAACTGGACATGCTGGATGAACTTCAGAGAATAAATTTAATGCAATTTTTATTTCATGTTAAACCAAATTTATGATTCTCTGTGTTTGCCATGTACACTGAAGGCTGCTTTATAACACCAACATTCTGTTATGTTTTTAAGGAGCTTCTTTTGGCTTCAGGGCAAGCAGTTTACAAAGGAAATTAAAAAAAAAAGTTGTTTAAACCGTAAGAAAATTGGAGTCAAGTATGTTTGAAGACGTACATTTAAAGGAACCAGGAAGTCATGGGCAGCAAAGCTTTGCACAGGAGCCCCAACTGCTGAAAGAGCAGCCTTCCCCAGATGGGTGGGATGACCTCTTTCGGTCGAGACAGGCTGGGGCACACCCAGGCCCAAGTGGCTTCCTAGTAGACGCTTACTGCTCTGCTTATGTTACATGAATGTTACGGGTGGGCAGAGTGGTCAGTCCATCCGGTTCCCTCGGGGAGCTGGGCCAACAGAGGCTCCGTTGCAACTTATGCTCCCATGTTTGCTCAGGCAGGGCGAGGAGAACGTAGCACCTGTGAAAAGTGAAGTGACACACTGCACTTACGCTCCCATTCAGTTGGCTGAAACAGGTGATAGCTTCAGGCTTAACTTCAACAGCGCAGGGAGCAGCGATCCGTCCTAATGCCAGGAAAGCACTGAAACATCTGTGAATAAAGAAGTGACTACCACAATTAATGATTTTGGAAGAAGACGCTCCATTTTCAGATTGTACCTGATCATGAGCCTCACCGGCAGGTTGACAATAGATTTTGACTCCCTCAGCCAGATGCAACGCTTCTTCAGTATTATCCAGTTTATACATCAGGGCTCCTTTCTGCCAAATGGAACACAGAATGGAAGGGAGCCCCAAGTTGGCCTCGGGTTATACCCAGCTCCTGGACACCACCATCACCTGTTGCAATTCAGTACATCATGCAGAAGGCAGTGCGTGCTGTGGAGGCATAAGGAAGGGCACTGAACATGGCAGGCACAGGGTCATGGAAGAGGTGGTAGTGGGCTACAACCTGGGAAAGGCATTGTGTTTGCCCACCACACAAGGGCAGGGTAGAGAAGCTGTCCTGGAGGAGGGGACGGGGCCATCTCCTTTGGGCCATGGCTCTCTGGTCAGCCACCAAGCCTATTCTGTTCCAGCTTGTCTTGAAAATGAGCTGTTTACACATTATTTTTACCCATGATCTTGAGTAAATGCTTTCTTCTTTATGACTGCAGAATCCCCCTGTCTTAGTTGTTTTCTCATTGCCGAGATAAAATCCTGAAACCCAAAGTTAAGGGAAGAAAGGTTTATTTAGCTCACAGTTTGTAGAGGTTTCAGTCCACAATCAGCTGGATCCAAGGCAGGGTGGCATGGCAGACAGGCAGAAGGCAGCAAGGCAGGCAAGGGGGCTTAGCAGCTTTTTTCTGCTCCTTATACTTTATCTAAACTACCCGCCCTTAGGGTGGGTAGCACTCTCACCTTTAATCCCGGCACCTTTAATCCTAGTATCACATTCTTGATCCCATAACAGCACTGATAAAATGTATGTTTTCATATATTATATTAAAGACCAAAGTCAGAGAATAATTTGAATGGTTTAGCCTCTGGAAGTCTTTTCAAAATATAATATTTGTCAATATATTGACAATTTTCTAGAAAGAATTTCACTTGATTGTTAACAGTAATTACTTTTGGGCAAAGGAGTGATTTAAAAGATGGTGAAGGCAGATTATAAATTTTACCATCCATAGTATTTGTATTTTTCTACAAAAATATGCATTTCTTCATTTACTTTAAAAACTATATTTTTAAATCAAAGGATGCCTTGAGCTATATGTTCATCAAATGCAAATGCTTCTAGCTCAAATATTCCAAGTCTCTGATTTTACTCTCCAGGAAATGGGGACCTATGAATGGTTTTTTAGGAGACTTACCTGTTCATAGCCACATGACTAGTTTAATAAACAGCTTTTATCTTGTTGTGTCTTATTTCCTTCACCTGCTTGTTCCAGCGTCCACATTTCTTCTTTATTATGGCCATAAGCCAGCCATATCTTCATTTTTTTTTTTTAGCCAAGCATACAACCTTCAAGTTTATTTGTCTCTTAATATCTTTATTGTTTTCTTGTTTTCCAACAAAATTGGTTTCTACAACCATTTTTACTCTGCTATTTGTTGAGCTCCCAGCGGGGCCACTTATAGGCAGAGCATTATTTTCCATGCCCCAGAGGCTGATGGTGGGTGGCAGGAAACAATGGACAGACCCTCGCTTGCCACTGGCCTGGGGACTTCCAGCCTCAGTTTCAATACTCAGCATATAAGGAGTCAGAGCAGAGATTCTGTGAGAGCCCAACTAGTTCTGACCATTTCTGATCCAAGGCAGCGTGGGGACCATGGGTCACAGAGGAAGAAAGGGATTCTGCCAACAGCTCTCTCATGCTTTTGTGTGGAGAGTTGAGAATGCCCTGGAAGAGTTGCTCAGCCACTGCTTCAGGTCAGTGTCTGGTCAGTTTCTCCAGGGACCTCCAGAGTCCCTCACCCTGTTGTGCTGACTGTGACGCAACTATGGCACAAGGAGATCCACACCTGGGCTCTTACTGGGAAAGAGGGTGCAGGAGATAAATGACTTCCTGGGCTTGGGTAGGTGGCCAGTGCACAGATCAGTAATCCAAACCTACCCAGCCACTCCAGCTACTGCCCTTCCCGACTTTGCCTATTCAGGGACAAAGTCTGCTTGTGAGTTGGCTTTGCATTTAAACAGAATTGAGGTCAAATCTTTGTCACATTACCAGCTACATTTGTGATTTGATCCTTACATGCATTGTGTTTAATTTTTTACCTATATCCACCTCACCTTTATATTACTTACTTTCCTATTGATGGAAAAAAATATACCTGACACTCACAATTTAAAGGAGGAGGAGTCTATTATGGCTCATGGTTTCTGAGGGTTCAGTCCATGAGCTAGGTCCAAGACAGAAACATCATGGTAGAAGAATGTGGGAGAGGAAAGCTGCTCATCTCATGGCATCCAGTACAGAGGAGAAGAGAGGAACCATGTATAGCCAGAAAGCAGAGAGAAAATGGAGATAAGAAGAGAATATATTCTTCCAGACCATATCCAGAGTGACTCACCTCCAACTAGGCCCCATAGCACATGCAGATACTAGTCTTATAATGGATGAAAGTACTGATGAGTATGGTGCCCCATGATCCTATCACCTTCCAAACACATGAGACTTTGGGGAGGCCTTTAAAACTGCCTTCTGGTAATCTTATGCCCTCTGCAGCCCCTCTGGTCTTCTCTAGTAGGGCTGGCACACCCTCCCACACTCAGACCACAGTGTTCTTTTTCCTTCTCTCTCTTGCTAGAAGAGAGCAGCTGTGCTTTTTATGTCTCTGCAGGGATGAGCTCAGTATGCATGTTCACAGAGTTTGAAATGTGAGATGTTTAAAACTCAGTTCAGAGGTCTAGGAGAGCACAGAGAAGACAAAGTGTCCACTTCACGCTACTGCAGTCTATTCCTCCAGGATGTGGAATTTTCCCATGGCACACATAGTGCATTGTGTTCTGCATAGATTGTTGTTCTCAAAATAGCAAATGAAATCCTCAGAATGAAATTGTTTGTATCAGTCATTTATATCTTAGTACGAAATAGATACTACTTGGCCTGCCTGTCTTACATTTCTCTCCTTGTAAAGGATTGT
>PVJO010019000.1:20535-35406 GCA_004026905.1 Hystrix cristata | reverse complement strand
TGTGTCCTCAGGGTGTGAAGGCTTAGGTGTCCCTGGAACCCAGTCTCCCGTCCTCTGGGCATCGCTGGGCCCCTCATTGTGTCCTCCCAAGCAAGCCAACCCTGGCCCTCGCGGTCAGGACAGAGCAACTAACCACATAACAGCAGCAGCCAGGCGTGGTGGCACATGCCTGTCATCCCAGCACTAGGAGGCTGAGGCGGGAGGATCGCCCTGAGCTCAAGCCAGCCTGAACTCCATAGCGAGACTCTGTCTCAAAACAACATTTGAGAAGTTAAGGGGGTCTGGAGAGGCAGGGACTGCTTGACCGAAAAAAAAAAAAAAAAAAGAAAGATGGGGCTGGGGATTTAGCTCAGTGGTTAGAGTGCTTGCCTCACAAACACAAGGCCCCAAGTTTGATCCCCAGCACCAAAAAAAAAAAAAAGGAAATTGAGGCATGAAGAACAGGAGGTCACCTGCCCAGGTATTCAGCCTGGATTTGAACCAAGCCAGCATTGCACAGCAGGCTCTAGAAGGCGGTCCGGGGCTCTCATCACCACCCCCTGTCTGCCCCTGCCCCGACACCCTCTCTCGAGTGACCTGGAGGCCGAGCACACAATGGCCGGGCCCCTGCTGGAGTCCCGCCAGGGCCAGGAAGGAAGCTGCCCTGCTTCTCCCCAGGACTGAAGTTGATGCGGGGGCAGGAGTGAGGAGAGGGGCCTGATGCCCAGAGCCACCCTGACACCCTGCAGAGCCCGAGAGGGCCTCCCAAGGCAGGCACAGGCAGGCGCCCCTGGGTCCCCACAGCCACCCTCAGAAGCAGGAGCCGCTCTGCTCCGAGAGGTAAACTGAGGCCCCAGAAGGTCCATTTCTTCTCCCCTTGGGGTCCATTTCTTCTCCCCTTGGGGTGAAAGTCCAAAGTCCCTGCTGTGGCCCCCATGCCCTTCCCCGCCTTCCCCCTCCTCCACCCTCAGGGGCCTCCTGCCTGCTGGCTGTGCAAACTGGCAGTGACCCCGGGCCTTTGCACTGGTCACTCCCTCTGCCTGCACACTATTTCCCCAGACATCTTTTTTTTTTTTTCTTTGATGCTGGGGATCGAACTCAGGGCCTTGTGTTTGCGAGGCAGACACTCTGACCACAGAGCTAAATCCCCAGCCCCTTCCCCAGACACCTACATCACTCCATGCTGGTGTCTGTTCAAATGTCACCTTCTTAGAGGGGCCCTGAACCCCAATGTTGGCCAGCTTTATTTTTTTACAGTATTTATCACATGCGCACATGCCCAACTCTAACTTTTTTTTTTTTTTTTTAGCAGTACTGGTGATTGAACACAGGGCCTTGGAACCGAGTTACATTCCTAATCCTTTTTCATTTGTTTTTGAGACAGGGTCTCCCTAAGTTGTTAAATTGCTCAGGCTGGGCTTGAACATCTGATCCTCCTGCCTCAATCTCCCAGAGTGCTGGAATTCCAGGTGTGCACCACCGTGCCTGGCTTTACATCCTATATATTTTTACTTCATTTGCGGGGAGTTCTTTGGGGGGGTTGTTTGATTTTGGTTTTGTTTTTTGAGACAAAGTCTCACTATGTAGCTTAGGCTGACCTCGAAGTCACAGCAATCCTCCTGCCTCAGCCTCCCAAGCACTAGGATTACAGGCTTGTACCACCACACCCAGCATTTTTCCTTTCTTTATTTTTTTTTTTTGAGACAGGGTCTCCCTATAGTTCAAGACCTTGAATTCACTGTGTAGCTCAGGCTGGCCTCAAATTTGAGGGAATTCTCCTGCCCCAACTTCCCAAGTGCTGGCATTATAGGCATGTGCCACCACGCCCAGCTTCCTCCATTTTTTTATGATCTGTTTTCTCCACCAGACTGAGAGCTTCATGCAGGCAGAAATATGAGCTCTTCTGTCCACCCTCATACTTCCATCTTCTAAATCAGTGCTCTGCACAGAAAGGTGTTCAACAAATCCCATAGCAGTAGTAGCAGCAGTAGTAGCAGTAGTAGTAGTAATGATGAGCAGACTTGTCCTGCCTGGTAAGGAAACTGGCCATAGACTAGTTGTATCAGTTACCACTGCTGTGTAACAAGTTACCCTCGAATTTAGCAGCTTGATTGTGTCCCAGTTTCTGAGAATCAAGTATCTGGAACTGCACGTGATGGTGTATGCCCATAATCCCAGCACCCAGGAGGCTGAGGGAGGAGGATCCTAAATTCGATCCTAGCCAGGAATTTAGAAATTTGGTTTGTGGCTGGGGATTTAGTTCAGTGGTTAGAGTGCTTGCCTCACAAGCACAAGGCCCTGAGTTTGATCCCTGGAACAAAAACAAAAACAAAACAAAAAAAATTGGCAAGACCCTGTCCCAAAACAATAAAACAGGGCTGGGCTGTGGCTCAGCATGAAGACCCTGGGTTCAATCTCCAGTACCAGAGGGGGAAGTTCCCTGCAGCTTCTGGGACGCATGACCACGAACTGAGTGACTTCGGTGAGTCTTAAAAGGCTAACCTGAAGGTGTCCACAGGGCTCTTCCCGCTGCAGGCTCCAGGAAGACTCGGGCGTCAGGGAGCAGCTGGAAAGCAGGGAAGAGCATTCCCAAGAGAGGGCACAGCCTGTGCGCAGCTGGGAGGTGGCAGGGAGGAGGCGAGGACAGGGGACATTGACCATGCAGGGCCTGCGGGCTTCAGGGAAAACCTCAGCCATCACCAAGGGAAGTGGGAGCCATAGAGGGTTCTGAGCAGATGCTGGCCAGGCTCAGTCCTAGCAGGAGCCCTCTGCCACAGAGATGCAAGAGCAGAGGCTGCCACACAGCCCCGGCATCTCCTGGAGGTCACAGCAGTGCTGCCTGGACCCTGACACAGGGCACCCACCAAGAGGGATGCTGGTGAGGGACTGCAGACTGCGGCTTGCACACATCCTCTCCTGACCACCCCTCCCGGGGTGGCACTCGGCGCTGGATAGGGAAGGCCGGTTTTCCCCTAGCCCAGCCGTCTATTCCCTCTGCCCTGCCTGCCCTCCCACCATGGGAAGCCCCAGGCCTCGGGACGTCCCGGCAGGATGGGACCGCTGACACTTGCATCCAGCCTCAAAAGGGGAAGCAGGGTGCCCACAGTCACCCACCCACTGGCAGCTGGCCAGGCATCAGGGTTCATCCCCTCTGTCCCCACCCCGAGGCCCTGGGAGGCTCAAGCAGGACGTGCCAGGGAGGGAGATGAGGATGTGAACCCTTGTCTCGGCATGGCGCTTTCCTTGGTGGTGCTGGGGATTGACACTCAGGGCGTTTGCACTGAGTTACATCTATAGACCTTTTTTAAATCTATTTGAGGCAAGATTTTGCTAAATTGCCCAGGTGGGACTCCAACTTGCAATCCTCCTGCCTCGGCCCCCCAAGTAGCTGGGATTACAGGCGTGCACCACTGCACCCACCGAGCATGTCCCTGTCCTAAACTCAGAAGGAAGGCCAAGGACGCGTAGAGCCCGTAGGGCCGGCCGCCTGATCCAGCAGGAGACCGACCTGTCGGGGACACACGGTGCTGCAGCGGTCCAGCCCGGAAGGCTCACGAGGGCTTCCGGGAGGAGGAGAGGAGAGTTCTGGGTGGGCCAGGCTGGGGCCGGTGCAGGAGCTTGCTCACAGGGCGCTGGGGCGCCGCGGCAGGCCGGTGAGCCCAGCAGGGGCAGGGCAGGCTTGCAGGCCAGAGAGCGCTCGCTCACCCCTCCACCCCTGTGTAGCCGGTTCTGGATGGCGGGCCAGCCCGCGGAGGCCGCTAGGTGGCGCCCGCGCTCTGCTCGCCGGTCCGGGGCCGCCCCCGAGGTCCAGCCGCCCGGCCAGGCATCCTGGGTCGCTCCAACTCCCTGCTCCAGAGGGCTGCATCTCAGGAGCTCCTCGCCTGCTGCGCAGACAGGGAGTGGGACGAGCTGCCCCCCACCCTGCCCGTCACGGTAGAGAAGCGCCGCTGCACACAGCACGGTGAACCCACCTGGCCTCCCCGACAGACAGACCCTAGCCGGACTTGCTCACGCCCCATGGAGCCTGGGGCTCCCACCCCACACCGTCCTGCGGGCCGAACTCAAGGCCTTTGCACAGAGCTCTATCCCCAGTCCTTTTAACATTTTAATTTTGAGACAGGGTCTGGCTGAACTGCTTAGCTGCACAGGCTGGGCTTGACTTTGCAGTCTTCCTGCCTCAGCCTCCCAGAGTGCAGGGATTACAGGCACGCACCACTATGCCTGATTAGGCCCTGAGTCTTCTTATCTGCTCGATCCCATTTGGGAACGCATCTTCCTGTCATACATGGTGAGGTCCCCTCATCTTCCCCACAGCACTGGGGCCCCTGGCCTCCTCCATCCGGTTGGGGACCCCCCCCTTGTCTCCCCCATCAGACTAGAGGTGAAGAGGCCTCTCCTCTCGCAAAGCTTTCTGGGTAGGTAAACTGAGGCACAGAAAAGCAAAGCCCTGCTGCTTGCCTGAGCAGCAGATGCTCCCGCCCCCCTGCACCCCGGCCCCACCCCTGGTAACTCCCCTGGCAAGGGGAGTAGGGGAATTTTGCCCGCCCGACCTCTGCCCCACCGCCTGCCCTTGTTGGCGCCAGTGTCGGTGGGGTCGAAGTCCGGAGCCAGCCTGGGGCTCCAGGCGGATAAGGCGGGTGTGGCCAGACCAGGGATTCCCCAGGAGCTCTAGCAGGCCGCATCCCTTCCAACACAGGGGGGACCCGTGGAGACCCAGTCCTTTCCTCCATTTACCACTGTGACTGTGACCACCTCCTGGAGCCTCAGTTTCCCCATTTGTAAGGAATGGGAGCCTAAAAGGTGGAGTCAGACTCCAGAAATGTGACTTTGGGGCCGGGGATTTAGCTCAGTGGTTAGAGTGCTTGTCTAGCAAGTGCAAGGCCCTGAGTTCCATCCCCAGCACCAAAAAAAAAGGAAATGTGAACTCAAACTGGGCATGGTAGTGTGTGCCTGTAATCCCAGCACTTGGAAGTCTGAGGCAGGAGGATCTCCAAAAGTTTGAGGCCAGCCTGGGCTACATAGTGAGTTCAAGGCCAGTCTCAACCACATAGTGAGACCCTGTCTCAAAAACACCAACCAACAAACAAAAAACCAGAAGCGTGAACTCAGCCTCCCTCCACCTGTCCTGTGAGATCCCAGCCACCAAGTGCGTCTGTCCCACCTGGCTCTCTCCAGCGGTGACTCAGGTGACCTCGTGAGGTAGAGACTTCAGGAACCTGGGGCAGTGGCCGATGATGGCACTGAGAACCAGCATGGCCCCTCCCCAACCTCCCCGGAAGGCTGCCTCTCGTCCCAGATCTGGCGCCCCGTGCCCCTCCCTCTCCTCCGCACCAGGCCACCTGCAGCCTCGCTGCACAGCTGGCCTCCCTGCCTGTGGACGCATCCTCCACCCACTTAGAGTGGTCGTTCCAAATCCAGTGCTGCCCCTGCACAGAACCTGCTGTGGCCCTCAGGAGAAGGCCCCTGGACTGCTCCACAGCAATAGGCCTGCGAGGCACCACCTGGCCTGGCTGCTGGACATCCAGACTCTTTTGCCCACCTCCTTCGAACACCCACCCAGCCCCTACAGACCTCCCTGACCTCCTCACAGCAGGCCTAGGCCTCCCGGGCCCCTCTCCTGCTGGTCTGGACTGCTCTGCAAGCTCCTACCACAGAGAGAGAGAGAGAGATGAACGCAGGCATGGCGGTGCACTCCTGTAATCCCAGCACTCAGGGAGGCTGAGGCAGGAGGATGGCAAGTTTGACTCCAGCCTGGGGAACCGGTAACTTAGTGCTACTCTGTCTCAAAATTAAAAATTAGAAAAAGGGCTGGGCATGTAGCTCAGTGCAGAGGCCCTGGATTCAATCCCCAGTGCTGAAAAACTAATAAAAACAAAGAAATATTAAAAATTCAAGGTGCATCCAATGTTGCCAATGGCTGGACTTCGTGGAGTCTGGGAAGGCAGGGCCAGCCCACAGTCACCACTCTGTCCCCAGGTGAATGTTCGCCTGGTTTTCCTGTTATCCTTGGACTTCCTGGGAGGCTTCGCCTGCAGCTTAGCCTCTGAAGCCGGCTCCTGCCACACAGGCCTCTCCCTGCAGCCAGAGGGACCCTGGTAAACTAAGTCACAACGCGTCCCTCAGAACTCTCCATGGCTCCCACCTGCCTGAGCATGGCCAGCTGTCCGTATCCACCTCTGTATCCATCAGCTCGGCCTCCACCAATTCAACCAACTCCAGAGCGAAGACATTCAAGGAGGAAACGCTGTGTACTGGACACACAAGGACTTTCGTTTCCTTGTCATTGCTCCCTGATGATACAGGACAGCAAGTACTTACAGTGTGCACATCGCATTAGGCACCATGAAGCATTTAGCACGTGCAGGAGGACACGTGGGTTCCATGAAAAGGCTACATTTATACCCAGGAGTCTGCATCAGCTAATCCTGACATCTGTGGACATGACCCAGACTGGATCCCCAAGACTCCAAGGGACAGCTAGAGAGACTGGAGTCCCTGGATTGAACCCCGAGGCCCTGAATGGTCTGCTCCTCTCCCCCATCTCCCCATCTTCCTTCGGCTCTCCCCCTCACTCCTTCTGCTCAGCACCAGCACAACCTACCTCAGGGCCTTTGTACTTGCCATTCTCCCTACCCACAGCTCTCTTCCCCAGATCTCCCTGGTCTGGCCTTGAACATGTGACCCTCCTGCCTCAACCTCCAGTAGCTGGGATTACGAGCCTGAGCTACCAACGCCAGTTTAAAATTGATTTTTAAATCTCTGCCCTCCTTCCCCCTGGACAAGGGTGTGACTTTAGATAAATCTCCTGACCTCTCTGTGCCTGGGGCGAGGAGGTGGAGGAGGGCCGTGCTGACGTCTCTGTGGGTAAAGGCGAGAAAGCTTTAGGAACAAAACAGAAGGGCTTTATGAGCCCAGGGCGGACCTGACCACAGCCTGACAACGGGGCCAGCGTCCCTCCCGACGGGCATCCTCTGCCAACCCAGGAAAGCCAACAGAGTCAACCCGGGTGGCGGAGCGACTGCACCAAGGCTGGCGATCCAGATGGCCACGAGGAAGCGTGTGCCGTGTTGGACAAGTCTGCAGCCCCATGTCCCTGCTGTTTGGGACACAGCTGGGTATACAGCAGAGACGGCTCCAGGCCTCCCTCACAGGCTCACACAGGGAGACTGCCCGTCCCCAGATGGACAACCCAGAGCAGCTGGGACAGGGCTGGGAGCTCCGAGGAGAGAGATCTGGGAGGGCTTCCTGGAGGAAAGGCTGCAGGTGCCAGGTTGAGGTGTCCTTTGAAGGCTTCCTGGGATCCCATTTGGAGGCCGAGGAAGAGGCCGTTGGTGGGGTGAGGATGGGTGGGTGGGAGGAGAGGCCTCAGTGAAAAAGAAGGCAGCATGTGGTGGGAGACTACAGAAGGAGGCGCTGAGCTTTCTCCGCTTCCTCAGGATCCAGCCTGGCATGCAGAGGCAAGAGCGCAGAGAGGTCACAGGAAGGAGAAGTGGCACCGAGTCCGGGGAGGGGAGGCAGGGAGGCGACGCAGGGAGGCGAGGACCCAGGCCTGCTCTCCCCTCTCTTGGTTCCCTGCTGAGCTGGGAGGCCTGGGCTGCAATTTCCAAGTTTCTCCAGTTCAGGAGAGCGAGTTCGAGGTTGCCCAGGACGCTCCTTGATCACTCGTTCCTTCCCAAATCTCTGGGTTTGGGTTTGGGTTTTGGTTTTTGGTGCTGGGGTTGGAAGCAAGGAGCTAGAATGCCAGGCAACCGCTCTGCCCCTGACCTACACCCCGGCCCCTCTTTCCAAGATCTCTATTGGATCATTCTTAATGTTTTCAATTTTAGCCCATTGTGGTGGTATAAGCCTGTAAGCCCAGCTTCTCGGGAGGCTGAGGCAGGAGACTCACAGGTTTGAGGTCCTGTCTAAAATAAAAAAGGGCTAGTTTGGGGTGAGGTGGTGCATGCCTATAATCCTGGCACTCGGGAGGCTGAGGCAGGAGGGCTGCTGCAAGTTCCAGGCCAACCTGGACTACACTGCAAGACCCTGTCTCAAAAAAACAAAAAACAAAACAAACAAAATGAGCTAGGAATGTAGCTCAGTGCGAAGGCCCTGGATTCAATCTCTGGGACTGCAGAGAAAAAGATTCTTTCAGGCTTGGATTCAAGCAGATGGTGGAGGTAGGACAGACGTCTCAACACTGATGTGGCGAATGCAAGTGTGAACCACCATGAGAGCCTGACACACTTGCACACACGCACACACTCGCACACACACCAGGATGACTCGCACTCAGAAGTCTGAAAGGTCCAGAGCACACAAGGATGTGAGGCGCAAGGGGAATGACACGGGCCACAGCCCTGGGTCACATCTTCTCCAGCTGGACACCCTCTTGGATAAGGGAAAAGACTGTGTGCTCACAGGCACCAGGAGACGAATGCGGCCTTCGTCTGAAGAGTCAGAACCTGGAAACAAGCCCCTCAAGAGAGACTGGGCTAATAAACAGTAGACTGTCTGTGCAGGGGAATACTGCACAGCAATGAAAAATGAATAAGTTGCAGTCGGCACTGGAAATCTGACCATCACAGACATAAAACCGAACCCAAGCAGCCAGATCCAAGAAGCGTGTTCTAAAATTCCCTTTATTAAAAAGAAAAAAAAGAGAGAAAAATGAAATTCCCTTTATTAAGATGGGTGTGGTGGCTCACGCCTGTAATTCCAAACCTTGGGAGGTTGAGGGAGGAGGATTGCTACAAATTCCAGGCCAGTCTGGGCTACACAGTGAGCTCAAGGCCAGTCTGAATTACAAAGCGAGACCTTGTCTCAAAAAACCGAAAAAAAACAAATATAATTGCCTTTATTAAAAATGTAGGTTGGGGATTTAGCGCAAGTGGTAGCACACGCCTAGCAAGCACAAGGCCCTGAGTTCGATCCCCAGCACCAAAAAATAAAATAAAATAAAATAAAAAAATAAAACTGCCAGGTGTGGCAGCACACAATTGTAATCCCAACTACCCAGGAACCTGAGGCAGGAGGATTTTAGGTCATCTTGGGCAATTTAGCAAGACTTTGTCTCAAAATAAAACATAGCAGGTCGTGGTGGCACACTGACAGGCATGGTGGCCTACACCTGTGATCCTAGCACTCTGGGAGGCTGAGGCAGGAGGATCAGAAGTTCGAGCTCAGCCTGGGCAATTTAGTGAGACTCTGTCTCAGAATAAAAAATAAAAAAGGGGCTGGGGATGTAGATGTAGCTCAGCGTCAAGGTCCTAATATCAGAAAAAAAAACAAAATGGAACATTACGTTTTAAGTTGAAACAAATTCTCTGGGTTATATTTCATCATTTTAAAAAGCTTTTGTTTGTCTCTTTTGAGTGCTAGGGATGGAATCAGCTTTTCCCTGCCAAGTGAGTCCTCAGTCCCCAGCCCCGCAAAAAAATTTTTTTTAATGCCAGGATTTCCATTTCTCTGTCCCTGGTGGCCGGGCTCCACGGGAGCCCGGCGTCTCTGGTCGCAGCATGGAGGCCCACAGTGGCCCCCACAGGAAGAGAATTTGGGACCTGAAACCCAGAATCCGACCTGATTTTCCCAGAAGTGAGCAGAGCGCTGTGACTGCTGCGTGGCCCAGGGGGCTGAGTGACAAGCTTGGGGGGGGTGTCGCAGTGACAGCAGAGGGCACCCCAACCATCCGACCTCCTTCAGAGCAGGACAGATAGCTGGCTGCTTCTGCTCCCCAGGAGGGCCAGGCCAAAGTCATCACTGTCCCCACAGCCCCTGTCGGGCCAGCGCCCAGTGTGAGAGGCAGACACAACCCTGCCCTGTGGCTCTGCTGCCAGTCAGGCCTTGGGGACGGGCTGTGTGGATGCTCGCTCAGGCTCCAGTGTCTGGGAACCTGTGTGGGGCAGGGGTGGCCCCACCTGGGACAGCGGTTAGGGATGGGAGGTGAATGTGCCCTGAGCCTCACTCAAATGAGGAAGGACTTGGTGTGACCTCGGCTTCCCCAGGGACTTTTGGTCTGTGTTCTTAGGCTGGGTGGCCCAGAGGGAGGCTGTGGCCTGGGGCAGGGGAGGCACCGATGTGACTTCCAGGGAAAAGGCAGTGGCTTGGGAAGGTGCTGTCCCTGCCCCTCTCCTGTGGCTGGGGCCTCCGCAGGGGCTCCTGGCTCAGGGGTGTGCGGCCCATCCAGGGGCCGAGGCAACTCGGGGCTTAGCAGTAACCACCAGCCTTGCACACAGTTGCCATCCCGGCATCAGGGAGGCTGAGGCAGGAGGATCACAAGGTCAAGGCCAGGCTGGGCAACTTAGTGAGACCCTGTGTAAAAATAAAAAAAATAATAATAATGGTCTGGGAATGTAGCCCGGTGTGAGGCCCTGGGTTCAATCTCTAGTACCGTAACCACTACTCTAATGGGGGAGGCACAACAGCGCCCTCCTGGGGAATTCGTAATTCTTACCCTAATGTTGAGGACCCAAGTCTTGCTCCTGGTCCGATGGCGCTTTCAAGCTCTACATTAATGAGCTCAGGTCTGGTGGAGGAGGCAGGACCCAGGCCCATCCTCAGGGCGCCCCAGGATGATGCTGACACCAAGCCCAGGCTCTGGTCTAGTCTAGTACTCATGAATCAGTCCCCAGTGAGACCACCGTCCTAGACCGATGAGGGAGACATGACCCCAGCCCCAGAGACTCCTCACCTAGGGGCCAGCATGGAGTCCCAAGTCTGATAGGGGAGGCATCCCTCTCTTTCTTTCTTCTTTCTTTTCTTCTTCTTTTTTTTTTTTTTTTTCAGTCCTGAGGATCAAACCCAAGGCCTTTGCATTGAGCTACATCATCAGCCTAGACTGGGTTCAAATCCGCAATCCTCCTGCCTCAGCCTCACGCAGTGCTGAGATCACCCCCCAGCCATCCCCCACTTGTAGACACAGCCCAATCTGCAGAGGTCCCGCTTCTGTCGGGAGAGCTGATGGGATGGTAGAGGGAGAGCCACACAGACCCTCGGGAGCTTCCGCTGTGTGGAAAACGTGTCCCTGCCTCAGGCTCCCACAGCTGATGGTGGAGGCCCTTCCTCCTCCCCTTGGGCCTGCCAGTCTGAGAAGGGAGGCAGGACCTTCTCTCTCCCACCTTCCCAGCAGGAGCAGGGCTGGGCAGCTCCACCCACCTTCCTGGTGAGACCCAGAGCAGGGGACTCCAGGGGGACACGATGGCTCCCCAGCCCGAGCCTCTTTGCCTCCGTCTACCCAGCCCAGCCCTCCCATCCTGGGCCAGATATCCACGCCTACCCCACAGGACCCTTCTCACCTATCTCCCGTCGCATTGTCACCTGGTTACTGAGTGTCCTGAGCAAGCATGCCAGGTCCCGGTTGCTTTCTGCCTGACCTCGCCAATGCCCTCCGGAAGGGGGAGCTACTGGCCCTGTTCCCTAGTCCTGAAAGGGCAGGCACAGGGCAGGCCTGGTTGGGTGGCCCCAGAGCCCAGTTCTTCACGGATGACAACCAGGTGACGCCTGGTGGCCTCCTCTGCAATAGGGGTTTGGCAGTGACTCACCGAGTCTCTCACTGTTATTATGCCGTGACTCAGAGGGGAAACTGAGGCCCAGATACGTCACATGAGAAGAAGATGGAGCCCATACTTCTATAGCCCATGGTATTGGGCTCTCCAGAAAACAGGTGCAGCTGGGCGTAGTGGCACATGCCTTCAATGCCAGCACTCAGGAGGCTGAGGCAGGAGGGTCAATGTGAGTTCGAGGCCAGTCTGAGCTACATGGTGAGACCCTGTCTCAAAAAAACAAAAGACAAAACAAATCAGATGCTTATATGGCATTAGAGGAGAAAAGGCTGATGAGGAGCAGCGCCCTAAAGTCAGAGGCAAGACTGGGCGTCGTCAGGCAGCAGGCAGCCTCCTCCATCAGGTCCCACAGAAGGCAGAAATGACTGGGCCTGCCTGGCCCACAATGCTTGCTCCTGGCAGAGGCTGCGAGAAGATGTCCCCAGCTGCAAGCGGAGGTCCAGCTTTTTTTTTTTGGTACTGGGGAGTGAACCCAGGGCCTTGGCACTGAGCTGCATCCCCACCCCATCTTTATTTTTTACTTTGACACGGCGTCTCACTAAATTGCCCAACCTGGGCTCAAACTTGCAATCCTCCTGCCTCGGCCTCTCAAAGTGCTTGGATTACAGGTGTGCACTACCATGGCAGGCTCAGAGCAACTTTAAAGGGGTCATCATTGGAGGCTGTCTGTGGCCCACAAGCCTGTGGCAGTCAGGCCACGAGTGTTTTATTTTGTTTTGTTTTTTTGTTTTTGTTTTTGTTTTTTTTGGTGCTGGGGATCGAACTCAGGGCCTTGTGCGTGCAAGGCAAGCACCCTAACCACTGAGCTAAATCTCCAGCCCCTTGTTTTGTTTGAAGAGAGATCTGAGTGACCACTCCCACATTCTGCACTAATATCTACGATCAGTTGAATTCACTGAATCGCTGAACTCACACTGTGCAGGGCCTGACCCTCACAGCCACTGGGAGACTTGCACTGTTTCTGCCTCCATTCTATAGGTGAGGAAGCTGCAACACGGAGAGCAAGTCACTTGGCCAAGGTCACATCGCTGACAAGTGGAAGAGCCACCATCTGGACCTAAGCAACTCGTAGTGTTCTGTTTACACCTGAGGGTGCTGCGACCCAGTAGCCCACTATCAGGCTGTCTAGTGTCACCCCACTGGGATCCCCTGTCCTTCTGTCCTGCTCTCTTCCCGAACCAGTCTCGCCATCACCCAGCCCACTCTAGCCAGTTGAGGGCAGGGCCTTCATGTCCCTATCTGGGCTGCAGTGGGGACGGGGATGTCGCAATCGTCTGACTCAGCCTCGTCCTGCATGCAGACCCAGCCTGGGGGAGAAAGGGGAAGACTGAGCTTTGGCCAAGCCCCAGTTGCTCTGCTTCGGCTCCGCTGCCAGGGGCTGCAACAGTTGCCAAGGCCCGGGGCGCAGGGTGCCAGGAGGTATAGGCCCTGCTCTAGGAAACCCTTCATCCACACCGAGCCCGAGAAGAGTCCACACCGAGCCCAAGAAGAGGCAGAAGGCCCTGGGCAGTTCCCTCCCCACCAGGCTGGGGTCTGCTTTCTTTTGGGTTTGTTTTGTTTTTTGAGATAGGGTCTCGCTACCACACAATTCAGACTGGGCTTGAACTCACTGTGTACCCCAGGCTGGCCTCCAACTCATGGCGATACTCCTGCCTCAGCCTCCCGAGTGCTGGGATTACAGGCATGTGCCACAAAGCTCATCTTTCCTTCTTGTGACTCCCAAGTCTGACTCTAGGGCCTCCTGCTGCAATGGGGGCCTCTCCCACTGCAGGCAACAGACACTGAAGTGTGGATTATGCTGACTGATCCCAGAACGCAGGACTTGGCCCCCCTGTGCCTCCGTTTCCACATCTAAACCATTCCTTCCCAGGGAGCAAAGGTCTGGAATGGGGGCTGGAAGGGCAGCCCTGCGGCTCCACACTAAAGCCCACCCTCCCAGGGTCACAGAGACCTGGCCTACAATGGCAACTCCTCCCTTGACCCCCATTTACTCTGAGACAGTGACTCCTGCACTCAGTGCCATTCCCTCCTCTGTAAGATGGGAAGAGCGGAAGTTTCCTCAGGAGATTCCTAGGGGAAGCTCACTGCCCTGGAGAGGGTCTGATTTGTCCCATCTTGGTCCAGAAGGGGACAGGGAGGTCCTGGCCTGCTGGCTTGAGTGAGGTGTAAGGCAGACAGCACAGAGCTAGGAATGGACATTGTGCATTCATTTATTCATTCGTTCATTCATTCATTCCACACTCAGGGCTCACTTAGTCTGCTCCACTGTCCTGTGAGGCAAGACCTGGTATCGTCCTCAGCTAATAAAGCCCTAGCTAAGGCACAGGACAGAGAGCCACCCGCTGAGGTCACACGCACGGCAGCCCTGAGCCCCGCACGCATGTCAGAGCCTTTTCTCCCCCACTGCAATGGGTCCTGATATTGTGATCATAGGCTGACTGATGGGAACAGTAACAGTATTGTTATATATTGTTATTCTAACGACATTATTAACAAGTACATTTGTGTATTGAATGCTTTCTCTACATTAGGCCCCATAGAACAGTTTGTGTGTTTGTTTGTTTGTCCAGTACTGGAAATTGAAGCCAGCACCTTCACACTGAGCTACCACCGCAGCCCATTATATCTTTTATTTTGAGACAGAGCCTCCCTAAATTGCTAAATTGTCCATACTTCTCCTCCAGCTGGGGAAATTGAGGCTCAGAAAGCAAGAGAGCTGCCCCAGGCCTCAGCTTTCTTTCCCAGCTGGGCTCCACTCCCTCAAGGAACCCAGCAGGTGAAATCTAGGCCCTGCCTCCCCCTAGGAGGGAGGCGGAGACGCTGAACAATGGGAGGCTGTGGGGAGAGTGGCCAGACACCAAGCACTTCCGGCCTCCTCTGGGAAGTTTCTGGGACTCATCCAGGGGCTGCCCCTGCCGCTGAGGGGCCTCCAGAGCTCCAGGGGACCCTGGGTCTGGGATGCAGAGAGCTGGGGAGCACGGGGCCGTCCTGGTTCCGCATCCTCCATTCCCGCCACAGGAGGGAGGCCGCCGTGGGAGCCGGGACTTTCCTTCGTGGCAGAAGATTCTGGGAAGTCAGACAGCTGCAGGGCGGGGCGCTCCCAGCTCCCTTCCCTTCCCTCCTGTCCCCCCTGGTCTCAACCTCCTCCCTTCCCCCACCGAGGCCCCTCAGGCTTCTCCTGCACCCTCAGACTCACTCCCTCCTCTCTCTGAACTGCTTCTCCCCACTTAGTCCTTCCCAGACTTCTGCAGGCTGTGTCGTTTTGGCCAGACCCTCACCCCCTCCCTCAGGCCCTCACCTCCTCCCTCAGGCCCTCACCCCTTCATCCCCTCCCTCAGACCCTCACTACCTC
>PVJO010019000.1:0-20435 GCA_004026905.1 Hystrix cristata | reverse complement strand
CAATCGGACCCTGTCTTCCTCTCTCAGACCTTTTTGTCTGACATTCTTCCTGAGCCTGGAAACTCTCAGCACCCAGCCCATCAAAGCCCGTGCTAGGCCGACACTGCCCTTGCTGGGTCCTGCCTGGCTTAGTCACTGCACCACCTGCCCCAGGGTGACAGGAGTGGGGGTCCTTCCTACCCACCTCTCAGGATCGCTCGCCTAGGCCCCCTCCTGGCCTCAACCTCCCTTCTGTACAGTGGCATTTGGGATCCCACGGGGAAGGGCTAGACACTGGCAGGCAGGGCTGACCTCTGCTCCTTTTCCAGAGGAACAGTCTCAGGGCAGGGGGTGGCTTGTCTGAGGCCCCACAGGGAGCAAGGGGTGGAGGAGGTGACATTTGGACCCAGCCTGTGCCTCCTCTCAGGGTTCAGCAGAGCCAGGCCCTGAGGGCAGCGCGGAGAAGGAGCAAGCCGGGAAGGGCTGAGGGCCCTGGTCTCCGGCTCCCCACATCCAGAGTTAACCACCCACTGGTGGAGGCAAGCAAGTAGCCAAAGTCCTTTCCTGGGCAACCGGGACCAAATGCCTATCTCAGGGTCACAGAGACAAAAGAGAAAAAAGGCCAGAGGGCTGGTGTGGTGGCACACACACGTAATCCTGGCACTCAGGAGGTTGAGGCAGGAGGATCGCTGCAAGTTCAAGGCCAACCCGGGCTACAGAGTGAGCTGAAGGCCAACCTGGACTACATAGCAAGACTCTGTCTCAAAAATAAATAAATAAAAATTTTAAAAAGAGGTTGGGGATGTAGCTCTGTGCAAAGGCCCTGGGTTCCATCCCCAGTACCGCAAAAGGGGCAAGGCTGGCTGGAAATTGAGAGGAAAGTTAAGGACTAAGGGACAGAGTGGCAGAGACCAAGGGACACCCAGTCAGGGGCCCAGAGAGACACCATGTACCCCGTGAGCAGGTCTGGAGTGCAGCTCCCCAGCTCCTCAGCCTCCTGGGTCCACAGAGCCTTCCTCCCCTCCCCTCCCCTTCGCGTGGCTCAGTGACCCGGACTCAACCCCGGCCATGGCCCCGCCCCCAGGGAAATCCGGGAAAGCCCCGCGAGGCTGGGGCCCCGCCCCGGGGCGGGGACGGGGCGGGGTGCGGTCTGAGTCACCTCCCCGGCCCGCCAGGCCCGTTCCCCACCCAGGCCGCTCCCGGCGCGGGAGGGGGAAGCGCGGGGCGGGGGGCTTCGCCTGCTCCGGCCCGCCTACTGTTCCCCCGCGCCTCCTGCCACAGCGGTGTCTCTACACTGTCCCTCGAGATCTCTGCGTCTCTGTCTCCCCCTTCTGTGTACCTGGGGCTCCCCAGCACCACCTTACGCCCTCAGGCCCTGGCCCGGCGCAGAGGCCCCGCAGGCAGAGACGACACAGGGCTTTAGAGTTCACCCCCTGGCCCCCACACACTCCAGCTAGTGAGGAGCAGGGAGGAGGCGGAGAGGGGCCAGCCATCTGAGGGGTCCCTGCTCAGGGTCCGTCCCTTCGCTCCCACAATCCCAGCACCCGGGAGGCTGAGGCAGGAGGATCGCCAGGAGTTGGAGGCCAGCCAGGGCTACACAGGGAAACCCTGTGTCGAAAACCGTAAAAGATGGGATTAGGGACTTAGCTCAGTGGTACAGCGCTTGCCTGGCAAGCACAAGGCCCTGAGTCCGATTCCCCAGCACCCCCTCAAAAAAAAAAAAAAAAAAAAGAAAAGAAAAACCATAAAAGAAGGAAGCGGCCCAGAGAGGGGAAGTGCCCGGTCAAGGTCACCCAGGGAGGAAGTGGGAATAGGAATTCGAACCCTTGTCCTAGCGAGCCCCGGGCCTCCAGGAACGGGGCGGGGGCGGACGGTGAGAGACAGACACCTGGAGACGAGAGACAGAGCCGGCGACGGCGGAGACGCGCGGACAGGAGGGGCGGCAGCCTGACACCTGCGCTCGCCCGAGCCAGACTCAGCCGGCGACGCGAGCCGCAGCCGGGCGCGGGGCGGGGCGGGCCTGGCTCCTCCCCGGGGACCGGCGCGCGGCGGGGAGGGCGCGGCGGCTCCGCGGGTCCAGGAAACCCCTGGGGCGGCCGGGCGGCCGGGCGGGGGGCGGAGGCGGGGTGGGGGAGGGGCGAGCGCTGGCACCGCCCCGGCGACAAAAGTCCCTTCGGCCCGGCCGGCGGCGGGGAAGTCCCTGCGCCCGCGACAGCGCCCTCCTGCACCGCCGCGCCGCGCTCCGCCGCCGTCCCGGGCGGCCCCATGCCCCGATGCCCCGCGGGGGCCATGGACGACGGGCCCGTGGACCTGCGCACCCGGCCCAAGGCCGCCGCGCCCGGCGCCGCGCTGCCGCTCCGCAAGCGTCCCCTGCGCGAGCCCTCGCCGGGCCCCGCCGCGCCCCGCGCCGCGCCCCCGGATCCCCAGCGCGGAGGCTGCGACGCCCCGGCCGCGCCCGCGCCCCCCCACGGCCTGCCCAGGCCAGAGGCGCTCTACTACCCGGGTGAGTGGCCCCGCGGGCCAGGACACGGTCATTGCAGCGGGGGACAGCGCTGGGGACCGAGTGCGTGGAGTTCCGGGTGGCTGGGCGACGGCAGAGTGGAGCCCGAGGTCCCAGGACATGGACAGGAAACACTGAGGGAGCAAGCCGGCGGGACCCAGGGACACAGATATAAGGGCTCCAGGGAGTCGGGAGTCTGGAGACCCTGAAGGACAGAACCCTGGGCCAAGTGGCACACATGTGGGGAGCTAGGGAACAATAATGCCCAGCCAGACAGATGTGGGGGTGTCAGAGTCTACGGGCAGAGCCTGACCTTGCAGGGACATGGAATTATAACCACTGAAGAACCAGGGTGCTATGGCACATGCCTGCAATCCCAGCACTGACGGAGGCTGAGGCAGGAGGATTGCCAAGTCCCATTCCTGCCTGGGCAATTTATGGAGACTGTCTCAGATAAAATATGGGAAGAGCTGGTGCTGTAGCTCAGGAGTAGAGTGCCCCAGAGTCCCATCCCCGGGACCAGGGAGGGGAATCATACGTGTATGAGCAATCCACACTGGGGCCTGAGAAACTGAGGTTCATGTTATCTAGATATGTGGGCTCAAAGGGAGTCAACCAAACAGACTGGGGTTCTAAGAAGACTGATACTAGGGCGTCCCAGAAGTTAGAATTACAGGTGTGGAAATTAGGAGGCGAGAGTTGAGGGCCGAGCTCAACAATGTCTGAGGTCAGGAGGATCAGTGGGGGGGAAAACACCCGCTCCAGGGACCAGAGACGGTGGGCGCAGACAAGCCCAGGGAGCAGAGAAGGGATTCTGGGCCGCAGTTATTTATGTCACAAGTCATCAGGGTTCTATCTGGGGTCAGGAGGTCAAGGGGCTCTTGGGGGCTCATGGACAGGAGAATTCTGGTACTCAAAGATTTAGGGCCAGATGAGGGACTCAGGGCTCTGTGAGGAAGGGCTTAGAGCCCTACGATCTAGTATTGGAGAACCTGGAAATGGGAACTCAAGACCCCAAGGATTGGCAGCCGGCCGGGAAAGCCACTCTCTCCTCGTTTCAGAACTGTCTATGCAGCCGCCTTATGACCCTGGTCCTCAAAGCTGCCCAGAGCCTGTCTCTAGGGTGTCAGGCAGGCCCTCACTGATTGCTTGGCTCCCGCCCCATCGGTGCAGCAAGAGAGGAGCCTCTGCTCCCCCTCCCCCATTCTATTCCCTGGGTGAGAGCTACACCTCAGTTTCCCCCATCTGTGTGATGGGTAGATGTGGGTTCCCACCACCTGGGCCCTTTCTGGCACTTGGCCCAGGCTCTGGCACCCCTCTGACCCCCACCACTCCGGACCCACGGTGCATCTACTCCATGCCCCACACCCACGGCTTCACGCATGGCTTCCCCAGCTACAGAGCCATTCAGCAAACAGGTCCCGGGGACTGTGCTGGGCGGTGACGTGGGCTCCATCTGCCCCAATTTAAGGGCTCTGCTGGCAGGAGATGGAGGTCAGATCCATGAAAGACAAGGGACAAGGATGGCAATCAGAGCTGAGGAGGGGGACTGCAGGCATCTGGGGCAGGGATGTGGGCCAGAGGGTGGATGTGGAGCTGGAGGACCCAGTATACGCTGCAAAAGGAGCCAGGTGGTAGCGTATGTCTGTAATCCCAGCACTCAGGAGACTGAGGCGAGAGGATCGCCTGACTTGCAGGCCAGCCTCAACTGTATAGCAAGACCTTATCTCAAAAACAAACAAATAAAAAATAGGGTGGAAAAGAGCCTTGGGAAGAGGACAGTGACCACCTCGGGAGCCAAGGCTGGGAGTGGGGAGCAGGTAGAGGGTCTGTGGGCTCAGCCTTACCCACATCCTGTCTCTGTCCGTGCCAGGACCCTTACTGCCTCTGTACTCCACGCCACCAGTGGGCTCCTTTCCTCTGCTGAACCTGCCCACACCCCTGTACCCCATGATGTGCTCCATGGAACACCCCTTGTCAGCGGACATCGCCATGGCCACCCGTGCAGATGAGGATGGGGACACGTGAGTGACAGCCTCTTGGAACGGGGGTGTAGGGTGCCATGCCCAGCCAAGGCAGACTTAATTAGAATCTTGTCTTCTCTGCCGTGTTACCTTGTGCCCACTCTGAGCTTCAGCTTCCTCCTCTGAGAAATGGGCTCCCTGCAAGCACTTACCTCCTAGGACTGTTTCTGGAGAAGTAGTCTTCAAATTTTTTTCAGAGCTGGGGATTTGAACCCAGGGCCTCATGCATGCCAAGCACAGTCTACACAGAGCTATATCCTTGGCCCCTCAAATTTTTTTATCACAATCCAAACAGGAGAAATACATTTCTGATCAATTGTCTATTTGAATTAAGCATGTAAAGCCAGCACCACGCCTGGGATAGTATGTGTTCAACAAGTGCTAATTATTATTACAGTGATTACTACTTTATCTCTGTCCCAGCATGCATGCACACACAAACTTGTAAAAACTGCACAAAACTGGGGACCCATACCTGTAATCCAGCACTTGGGAGGCTGAGGCAGGAGGATCTCAACTACAAGGCCAACCTAGGCTACAGAAGGAGTTCAAGTCCACCCAGCCTGCACTACACAGCAGACCCTGGCTTAAAAAAAAAAAAAAAAGCAAAAACAAAACAATACCCTTATCTCACAGGACCTATTTTGATCTTTTCTATTCTAGTTTGCTTCATTGTCTCGTGGTCATAACCCACTAAGTTAGACAGTCCCCTAGCTGTGTCACACTGATTTCACAGTCTCCCAGTTCACCACCTGCAGTTCAAAGAACATGCTCCCAAGGCTTTTGAGAGTCCTGCTTTAATCCTGTGTCAGGTACATAATAAGCGCTCAGTACAACTGACCAGCCTGATTGTTGTGATTAGGTCGAGCTGGGTTTAAATCGTGGATGGCTGATGCCTCTCCTCCCTGTACCTCTCATTCCCTCTCTGTAAAAACAGCAACTAAACAGGGATGATTTCCCTGAAATCATTTCATCTCCCAACACCAAAAGAAGCTGAGGCAGGAGGGTTGGAAGTTCGAATCCCACCTGAGCAACTTAGTGAGACTCTGTTTTAAATTAATAAATAAAAGGGCTGCGGATGTATGTCCGCGGTGGAAGCCCTGGGTTCTATCCCCAGGACTGCAGATACAGGAACCCTAAGTGTGCGAGGGCCTCTGTGAAGAAGTGAGATATTTGCTTTGGGGCCTGGAAGCCATAGGTAGAGACGAATACATCCATTTCTGCAGAGATGGGCAGACTGAGTAACTCACATCCCTGAGCCTCAGTTTCCCTGTTTGGAATCCAGGCCTTATCCTAGCACCTGTCATGTTTAGGATTTAGCGCGAGGGTCCTACACAGGCACAGTGCGCAGAGGAGGGCTGGGCAAATGAAGCTGGGAGCTCGGGGAGAGGGCAGCGCGCGGTGGGGCGCCCAGGTGTTGGCTGGAGGCCAGCTGTGGCCCGACAGGAGAAAGTGCTTGATACTAAAAGGCCCCAGCAAACCGGCTCCTCCCACTCTGGGCGCCTGGGGGTCATCTGGAAACAGGTTTCCTTTATATCTGTCCCCAGGGGCGAGGTGTTTGCGGCCTGGAAGCCGGCGCAGGGAGAGGCCACCGGGCCCTCGGGTCCCCAGCCGCAGCCCCTCACCCCACGCCTCCTCCTCCCGTCCCCAGCTGCCTGCCGGGGAAATCCCTTCCCGCAGAGCCCGACCGCAGCCCAGCTGCTCGGCCTCCCCACGTCAGCACCCTTCACTCACTCGCGGCCTCCCCTCCCGGCGCTCCCTCCAACCTTAACCCCTTCCGCTGGGGCCGCGACTTTACCGGAACGGGCAGCTGGCGCAGCCCCAGCCTGAGCCACCGGCCCGCTTCACACGGGCGGGGGAGGGCAGGGGGAAGGAGGGCAGAGGACACCAAAGAAGCAAAGGTGGAGGGTGGATTTGCAGGGCATCTGGACGCCCCCACGAGATTAGGGGCTAGGGAGCTGGAAATCTTGCTAGAGGGGAGCACATGCTTTGAGTGTCAGGGGGCAGAATTTGGGGTGCGGTGTTCCTCGATTCTGGTGGGGTGAGGAAGAGAGAAGCCTCAGACGCTGAACCAGCTACATTGTGATTTGCAGGGCTCCTTGGTCAAAAATCAAGAATTGCAAGCCAGGCATACTGCCTGGGCAATTTGGCAACTTTTTAAGCCCCTGTTCTCAAAATTTTTTTAATTTAAATTAAATTTTTCTTTTTTTACCGTTTTTTGAGACAGGGTCTCACTGTGTAGTTCAGGCTGTCCTTAAACTATGTGGCCCAGGCTGGCCTCGAACTCTCGGTGATCGCCCTGCCTCAGCCTCCTGAGTGCTGGCATTACAGGCATGCGCCACCACACCCAGCAAAATTAAATTTTTGTAAGGGCTGGGGATTTAGCTCAGTGGGAAGGCTCTGGGTTCAGTCCCCAGTACTGGACAAAGAGAAAAAGAGAATTTCAAGACGGTGACAACAGAAAGTTAAACTGGGCATCGAGCCCTGTGCAATTGCAAAGTCAAATGAATCTGGTCTTGCCTCGGGACCTAGAAGTCCAGGTTCCCAAAGGGGCAAAATTGGGACACTGTATCCCTGGATCCCCGAAACAGCAAGGAAGGAAAGGGTAACGTAAAGGAAATGGAGAAGTCCTGATTCTTAAGGAAGATTATGTGACTGGATTCCAGGCTCCCAAGAGCTCTTGGGGTGGATGCCAGGATACGGGGCACCGGGAGCCAGCTGGAGTCTGAATCTTGTGGGGTGGAGTTCCAGGGGGGCCCATTCGCCGGAGGCAGCCCTCCTCGGGCTTCTGAATCCCAACCCCACTGGGGCCAGGCCTCCTCGGTCTGGGCTCCCTGCCTCGCCCGAGGATGGACTGGGGTGCCGGGGGTGGCCGGGTAGATCCCCGGCGGGACAGGCTTCCCTCCCCCGGGAGCAGGAAGCGGAGCCCCGCCCCGCAGACCTGTTACTGGAAGTCCGAGGGCTGGGCCGCCCCTCCCGTCCCCACTTCCTCCAGCCGCGCCCCACCCCCTGCGGCCCGCGCGTTTATGGGAACTCAGGCCTGGACGGTTTCTCTGAAATCGTTCGCTGCCTCTGCCCTCGCTTAACCCCGGCGGGCGCGAGGGGGACCCAGGCCGGGCGTCCAGGGACGCAGGGGAACTGGCGTTAGAGGGAGAGAGGGATTCCCAGGGACCCTGGCCCAAGGCCGCCCCCCCCCCCCGCTTCTATTTAAATTTGACTCGCACGGATTAGGATCCAATTTGGGAGCCACCTGCACGGTCTCGCCCTGGCACGCGGCGCTTTTGCCGGCTGTGCCTCACTGGGAAGGAGGGGGGCTCTTACGGGCGCACAGTAGGGGCGCAGCAGGCCATCGTGCACCCCTGGCTCGCTGGGACCCCAAAGGAGCCGTGGGCCCCAGGATTTCTGCGCTTTGATCGGAATGTGCTGGGAAGCTGCTGGAACTGTGGATCCTAGTTGGAGAGCGACTGTTTTCGGCAGACCAAGGAGATCCTGCTTAGTAGAGGGCAGGTAGCACGGAGAATGACTGCTCTAGAGTGAATAAAGGGCATGTAGCGTGCGCACGTGCAGGCAACCTCGTGCCTCAGCGCCGTCCCCTACCCCGCGCAAACACGCTTGCACACTCACACTTACACACGCAGTTTCCCCAGATTGTTCTCAACACCTGCCCCCCTTACTGGGAATTGAATCCAGGGCCTTTGCAGCCAGTTACATCCCCAGCCCTTTTATTTTTAAATCACTCCAGGCTGGGCTGGAATTTGCAATCCTCTTGCCTCAGCCTCCCAGAGTGCTGGGATTAACAGGCATGTGCCACTACTCCAGGAGGCAAGTAGGAGGTTCAGTGGGAAGCCATCTGCCCGGATTTGCACCTGTGGGGTAGAGAAAGCAGGTTGGGCCAGGGAGAGGCTTAGCTGCTGTGTATTCATAGGGGGCCTCAGCCATCGGCAGGGAATGCTGGTGCCAATCCTGGGGTGGCTTCAGGGCTGGGGCCTTCTGTCACTGACCGATGGCCACACAGAGGCTGCCCCCAGCCCATGGCACGTGACCTTGGTGAGCAGCATTCAGCAGAGGGTAATTCCCAGGCTGTCTGAAAGCTGACAGCCTTTTCAGAAACTGGGTCCCTCAGGCTAGAAGGGGCCTCTAGACTGCAAAGCCCAGCCCAGAATGGTGTCCCCACCTTGCCCTTCCCCTCCCCCCACAGTGGCCTGCATCTCTCAGGTTGTAAGCTGAGACCTTGAGAACACTGAGTTCTCCCCCCTCACATCACAGAAGACAAAGCTCTAGCAGCAGAGGGGAGGCGAGTGGTGGCAACTTCGAGGACCGCCAAGGTGGTGGTTGACATGGGTCCATGTAGTCAGCTCACGCCTACAGACACTGCTCAGCGTCCCATGCTGTCCTAGGCACTGGGCACTGAACGCAGCCAGCAAAATGCCCTGCCTGAGCAGAGTGAGGGGGAGTTCAGACAGGAAACAAGTGCTGCAAAGTGTACAGCACACCAGGCCGGGCCAGGATGGGGAGGAAAACAAGGCAGGGGAGGGCAGTGAGTGGCTGCCCTACCATTCGAGGAGAGGCCCTGGGAGGGCAGCATAGCCAGAGAGAGGATAGTGCAAGGGGTGGCAGACAGCAGGGGTCCTAGTGGGGAAACCAGGTCCCAGAGGACCTCATGGGCTGCATTGAGGACTGTGGGGGAAGATGTATGATCTAAAGGGTTCCTCTGTAATCCCAGGGGCCTGTAATCCCAGCACTCTGGGAGGCTGAGGCAGGAGGACAGCAAGTATGAGCCCAGCCTAAGCAAGTTAGTGACTTAGGAAGACCTTGTCTCAAAATTAAAAGGAGAGAGGCCGGGGATGTTGCTAGGTACAGAGGCCCTGGGTTCAACCCCCAGTGTTACAATAAAGGAATACATAAAAAGTCTCTCTGGCTATTTCAGGTAACAGACAGTGGGGCAGGGCAGAAGCAGGAAGGCCAGCGGGGAGGGAACTAGAACACCCAGGAGGGTACCAAGGGTGCAGAAGGTGAAGGGAGGGGTGAGAAGCGGTGAATTCTGGAGATGCGCCCATAGCATCCCGCACGTGTTGGAGCTGGCAGAAAGATGAGGCCCCTAATGTGTGTGACCGTCCCCCGCCCCAGGCCTCTCCACATTGCCGTGGTGCAGGGTAACCTGCCCGCTGTGCACCGGCTAGTGACCCTTTTCCAGCACGGGGGCCGTGAGCTGGACGTCTACAACAACCTACGGCAGGTGAGGCACTGGGCATGGGCTGGGTTGGAGTGGGGAGGTACTGCAGACTCGGGGTTCCCCAAGGGAGGGAGGTGGGGGCTGGGCAGAGAGGGGGTGGCAGGCCCAGACCTCTGGGTCCCCACAGAGGAAAAAGGGGAGCCTGATTCTTGCATCTGGGAGAGGTGCCCCAGAGGGAGGCGGGACTGGGGTGCCGGAAAGGACACCTGTCCTTCACAGTCACTGTTCCCCAGACGCCGCTCCACCTGGCCGTGATCACCACCTTACCGTCTGTGGTCCGACTCCTGGTGACGGCTGGTGCCAGCCCCATGGCGCTGGATCGCCATGGCCAGACAGCAGCCCACCTGGCGTGCGAGCACCGCAGCCCGACCTGCCTGCGGGCCCTGCTGGACAGCGCGGCCCCCGGCTCCGTGGACCTGGAGGCCCGCAATTACGACGGTAAGTCCGCCTAGCCCACCGCGGAGCAGGCGGGGGCTGTTCCACCAGGACCGAGAGTCCATCGGGACTGCAGAGCCCCAGGCCCAGGTCTGACTGAGCCTCTTCCTCCTCAGGGCTCACCGCCCTGCACGTGGCGGTGAACACCGAGTGCCACCAAGTGGTGCTGCTTCTGCTGGAGCGCGGTGCGGACATCGATGCCGTGGTGAGCTGGGGCGGTGCGAGGGGCGTGGCCTGGGTGGGCGTGGCGTAGGGAGGCGGTTCTAGAGCAGAGTGGGGAGGGGCTGGAACACGGGGCGTGGCCTAGAATGGAAAAAAGCTGTCCGGAGTAGGAGTGGGAGGGACTGTCGTTTGTGGGCGTGGTCTATAGCGCATGTGGGCGTGGCGTGGGTGGGCCAGGGCTGGTGCCGGGTGGGTGGGGCTTGAGATACCTAACGGGAGGGAGAGTCTGGACAGAGCCGACGGGATTTGGGACGCCGACTTTCGGGACAGAGCTTGGAGAGACTAAAAAGACCTGCCCTTCCCGCCACAGGACATTAAGAGCGGCCGCTCCCCGCTCATCCACGCCGTGGAAAACAACAGCCTCAGCATGGTGCAGCTGCTGTTGCAGGTGGGAACGGCCCCCGCGCAGTCCTCCCCGCACCCTACTCCCGACGCGATCCAGACCTAGGACCCCCCAGCCCAGCCCGCCCCTGCCCGGCCCCGCGGCTCCTGACCCCGGCCCGCTCCCCCGCAGCACGGCGCCAACGTGAACGCGCAGATGTACTCGGGCAGCTCGGCGCTGCACTCGGCGTCGGGCCGCGGGCTCCTGCCGCTCGTGCGCACCCTGGTCCGCAGCGGCGCCGACAGCGGCCTCAAGAATTGTCACAACGACACTCCGCTCATGGTGGCCCGCAGCCGCAGGGTGAGTGCGCCCCGGCCTGGAGGACGGGGAAGGGCGGGGCAGTGGTGGTGGCCTTGTGGTGACCCCCATCTTCTCACAGGTCATCGACATCCTGAGGGGCAAGGCCACCCGGGCTGCCTCCGCGACACAGACGGAGCCCTCCCCGGACCGAAGTGCCACCACCTCCCCCGAGAGCAGCAGCCGCCTCAGCTCCAATGGTGAGCGCCCCGCGCGCGTGCACGCAGTCCCGCTCTTCCTCCTGGGGACACAGAGGTCCCCAGCCCCTGCTCCTGGGCCCAGCCTCACCGCCCCACTCACCATCCTGTCTCCTCCCACAGGTCTTCTTTCTGCCTCACCATCCTCCTCGCCCTCCCAGTCTCCCCCCAAGGACCCTCCCGGATTCCCCCTGGCTCCCCCCAATTTCTTCCTTCCTTCCCCATCTCCACCTGCCTTCCTGCCTTTTCCTGGGGTTCTCCGAGGCCCTGGCCGGCCGGTGCCCCCCTCCCCGGCTCCAGGAGGCAGCTGAGAAGGATGGGGGGGCAGATCTCGGACTCATGGGGAGGGGCCTCCCTGTGCTGGGGGGGTCCACCCTTCCAGAAACTGTGAAGATCTCACTCTGCCCCCCCCCCGGACCAGGATTTGCACCAAAGCACACGCACCTACTCCTGAGCCCCTCTTCTGTGCATAGATTGTCCCTCGTTTTGTCCCACCAGCCAAGGACTCTGGCACTCTCAGGCACTGGCCCTGGTCTGGAGCTCCACCCAGATGTTCATTTTCTGTCCCCTCCCAGAGCTGGTGGAACCAGGGAACAGTCCCTCCTCTGCACCCTCCATCCCGATGGATGAGGCAGAGGGGCTTAGGCAGGCACTGGGAACAATGTAAATTATTAGGCACATGGGTTAGATTTCTTTTGTAATAAACTATTTTTGTACCATAGCCCTTGCTTCCTTGGTCCAGTCATGAGGAGGCTGAGAGGAAACATGTTTGTGTGTGCATGCCTGTGTCAGACTGGCACATGTGGCAGTGGGACTTCTGGTGTGTTTCGTCAGGAATTGTGTCACTCTGCCATTATTTCCTGCATTTCCTGAGGGGACTCTTTCGGATACCATAGTGTCCTTGGGTATATGTGTTCGTCAGGGACCCTGTAGTTAGTGGGTCCTTGTGGGGACCCACAGTGAACTTCAGTTCTGAGTGTCCCTGGGTGTCTGTGTGGGGAGAGGGTATGTCCCTAACACTGAGACCTAGGGGTACCGTGTCATGGTTTCTGTGTGACCGCCTCACGGGGGGGGGTCACATTTTACTCAGTGGCTCTCCAGGACCCCTGAGAGACATAGCCTGTGTTTTGACCCTGGGGTAGATCTCTAGATGACAGTCAGCATTTGTATTTTAGTTTCCTGTGGCCACTGTAACACATCACCACAATTCCATGGCTTTTTTTAAATGGCACAAATGTATCCAGGTGTGGTGGTGCATGCCTGTAATTCCAGCCCTGAGGAGGCTGAGGCAGGAGGATCATTTCGAGTTCAAGGCCAGCCTGGGGTGCAAAGTAAATTCAAGGCCAACCTGAATTACACAGTGAGACTCTGTCTCAAAAATAAAATAATAAAAAGGCACAAACATATTCTCTTGCAGTTCTAGAGATCAGAAGAGCAAAATCTGTTTCGGGGCCAAAGTCCAGGTGTGAGCAGGCAGGTTCCTTCTGGAAGCTCCCGGAAGGAATCCTCATTTGTGCCTTTCCCACCTTCCGGGACTGGGCCCCTTTTCTGGGGCCCTTCCTCGGTGTGTCACTCCAAACTCTTGCTTCCATGTTGTCTCTCCCTGGGGTCTCCCACCTCCCTCTTACCAAATCCTTGCAATCATGGTGGACCACTCGGCTACTCCAGGGTCCTCTGCCCATCTTCTAGGATGGAGACGCGTGAGGAGCCTTCATTCAGTCTGGCGCAATCAAAGAAGCACATGCGCTCTGGGTGACGGTGACTGGGCTCCCACCTGGGGTGACTGGGGCGCTGGTGTCTCTGGCCCTGCCTGGGGGCTATGGTGTCCAGGTAACTGCCTGAATGGAGGATTAGTTTCTTGTGGCTGCTCTAACAAACCTCCACAAACCAGGTAGTTTAAAACAATAGAAATTTAGCCAGGCATGGTGGCACATGCCTGTAATCCCAGCACTCAGGAGGCTGAGGCAGGAGGATCCCTGAGAATTCAAAGCCAGCCTGGGGCTGCACAGTAAGTTGAAAGCATGAGACCCTGTCTCAAAATATATATATATATATTCTCACAGTTCTAGAGGACAGATGTGTGAAGCAAAGTGTCCACAAGGGCCATGCTTCCTCCACAGCTCTAGAGCACGGTCCGTCCTGTCTTGCTCAGTTTAGGGTGGCTCGAGTGTTCCTCATTTTGTGACCACAGCACGCCAGGTTCTGGCTGCTCCTTCACCTGTCCCCTCTGGGTGTCTCTGGCCTTGCCTCCTCTGTCTTTTCTGAACCCTGCTGGATTTCAGACCCACCCAGATGTCCAGGATGATCTCAGCCCCACATCCTTAGTTGAGCTGCACTTGCAAAGACAATCTCTCTTTTTTTTGAGACAGTCTCACTATGCAGTTCAGACTGGCCTTGAACTCGCTATTGACAGACTGCAAGGATAGAATGTGGTCATGTCTTTTGGGGGAGGGAACCACTGCTCGACCAACTTACAGAGGGGGAGGGTTTTGCTATGCAAGCAACTGTGTGCAAGAACCTCCCTCGTCCCTCATGACATCTGCCACTCGTGTGAGGTCACGCATGTGAGCACTGACCGCCTTGCTGCCGCCCTCCCCACCATGGCCACCACACTGCCGGACATGGAGCAGACCTTCCAAAGAGGATGGCGGAATGAGTGAGCCAGGCCCCAGCTTTGTGGATGCACTGCGCATGGCTCTGTGCAGATTCTGAGTGTGTGTGCAAAGGACAGTGTGTGGTGCGTGGCCGGTGTGAGCTGCTGGGAAAGACATAGGCTGATAGGGTTGTGTGTCAGGAGCACAGACCGTGGAGGCAGAGTGAGTTCAAGTCCTGCCTTCTACTTCCTGGCTGTGTGGCTGTGTCTAGTGACCTCATGTCCTCGAGCCTCAGTTTCCTCATCTGTAAAATGAGGGCACAATCACAGCATGCACTTGAAGGTTGCTCTGAAGACTAAACATGAGTGTGTTGAGCAGGTGTGGTGATCACGCCTGTGATTCCAACACTCTGGGAGATGGAGGTGGGAGGATTCCAGTTCGGGCCAACCCTGGGCAATTTAGGGACTTAGTAAGACATTGTAAAAGTTTTAAAAAATTAAAA
This sequence comes from Hystrix cristata, assembly GCA_004026905.1. Lineage (NCBI taxonomy): Eukaryota > Metazoa > Chordata > Mammalia > Rodentia > Hystricidae > Hystrix > Hystrix cristata. Next base: position 6,070 of record PVJO010019000.1, on the reverse strand, counting down.
TGACTGGGGATGTAGCCCAGTGTGAAGGCTCTGGGTTTAATCCCTAGTACAAAGAAGGAAGGAAGGATAAAGAAAGGAGGAAGGAAGGAAGGGAGGGAGGGAAGAAGGAAGAAAGAAAGAAAAAAGTCTATACGTGCTTCTGCTCGTTAAAGCTACACTCCAGAAATCCTATTGGCCAGAATTTAATCACGTGGTCACACTTACCACAAGGAAGGCTGGGAAATGTAGTTTTCTCTGGGCAGCATGTTCCGAGTTAGATCCAGAAGTTTCTACTTCAGAACAAAACAAAGAGAAAGCTTGGCATGGCGGTGCATGCCTGTAATCCCAGCACTTGGGAGGCTGAGGCAGGAGGATGGATCTCCATGAGTTCGAGGCCAGCCCAGGCTACACAATGAGTTCAAGGCCAGCCTGAACTACATAGCAAGACCCTGCCTCAAAAAAAAAGAAAGAAAGAAAGAAAGAAAGAATGAAAAGGAAGATAATGGTATCAAGGACAAGTGCATCTGTCACACCAGGGCTCTGCCACCAAATAACTACATGACCTTGGGCAAAGTGACTGTGCCTGTGCCATGCTGACCCTCAGTTTCCCGTCTGTACAATGGGAACAACACCCACCTCTCAGGGTTAGCAGGCTGATGAAGATTTATGGAGAGTGGTTGTGGGCGTGTGTATGCGTGTGTGCATGTGTGTAACTGTTCCTGCATCTGAGGGCTGAACTCAGCACTGACCCTGCTAAGTTACTTCTCCAAAACAAAGGCCCCGGCCTCTCCCCACATGGAAATCCCCTTGTGGCCTCCCAGCCTTGGGACCGGGCACGTGTCCTCCACCCCCTCCCGCTCCTGGGGACAAAGAAGGGCTGGAGGGGAGGCAGAGGGCCCTTCGTGGTGTCTGTGTCCCTCAGAACCTCAGAATTCAGCACTGTCCCAGGCTGCAAGCCTTCTCGCACAGCAGCTGTCCCAGCATTTTGGGTCAGCGCTAAAGGAAGATGTCATCTCATCAGCACTTCCTCAGGGACCCGCAGACCCTGCTGCACAACATCGCTGCCCCACCGCCCTGGGGAACCCAGACAGTCAGAAGACACCTCTCCCAGATGCCTGCGTGAAGTCCACCAAATCCCCCATGCTGGCGATGTTTCAAAAACAGATTGTGAGAGCCTGAGAACTAAACGGAACACACCTGCTCTCCAATCTCCAGGTATCTGCAGTGCCTGGAGGGAGCCAAACTTCCATTCCGCAGGAAGGAAACTGAGGCCCTGAGGGGGAAGACACTGACTTAGTCTGCAGATGCGGAATCCATGGCTCACTGTAACCAGCAGATCAAAGTCATCACAGGCAACAGGACAACACTGTGTGCCTCCTGAAAGAGTGTACTGAGAAGGTAACAGCACCACTTCTATAATATCCCTGCTGCCAGAATTGAAGCACAAGGAAGCACCAGCTGGCCCAAGCTGAGAGAAGCATCCTGAAAAGAAATGGCCTGGAATTTCAAAAAAATCACCATTTCAGGAAACAAAGAACCCAAGAAACAGCATCAGACAAAAAGCAACCAAAGAGACATGAGAACAGAATGCAACACAGGATCCCAAAGTGGATCCTGAGCTAGGCATGGTGGTGCAAGCCTGTAATCTCAGCACTCTGGGAAGCTGAGGCAGGAGGATTCCAAGTTCAAGCTCGGCCTGAGCAACTTAGCAATTTAGCAAGACTCTGTCTCAAAATAAAAAATAAAAGTGGCTGGGATGTAACTCAGTGTGAAGGCCCTGGGTTCAATCCACAGTGCTTAAAAAAAAAAAAGTTGCTAGACTAAGAGAAAATTTTGCCACAAAGCAGTTTGTGGACAACTGACAATTTGAGTACCGTGTTAGATACTAGTGTTGTATCACGGCATAATGACTGCTGTTAAACTGTATCAGGGCTGTGGGAGGAAAATGTCCTTATACCTGGAAATACAGCTGAAGTACTTGAAGGCAAATCCACGTAATACGAAACTTGTTCTCAGATGGCTGGTGTTGGGGCTGCGGAGATGGCCCGTCAATGAAAAAGCGAAGTGGCAAAGCATTAACAATTGCAGATCTGGGTGAAAGGTGTGGAAGACCACTCTCTCCTATCCTTGCAACTTCTCTGTAAGTTTCAAGTGACTTCCAAAACACTATTTCATAATAGAAGTCATAGTTTAAAAGCCTACGGGGTTTTTTGTTGTTTTGTTTCTGCGGAGCTGGGCACAAAGTCTACGGTTTCTAAGGATCTGTGTTGCTAAGAGTTAGGTCTGCGGGCATCTGTGGTCAGAGTCTGGGGAGTTGCAAGTGTGAATGTGCTGCTTCAAACCCTGCTTTCGGTGCGATCGCGGCCTTAGAGGGGTGATTAAAGCCTGGGGCGGGGCCAAAACCTTGGGGCGTGGCCAGACCCTTAGGGGTGGGGCCAGAGAAACTCACATTCCAAGGGCGGAGACATGGTTGTGCCCAGCGCGCCCTCTAGTGGTTATCCTGCAGGCCTAGCCTCCGCGTTTTGTTTTTTTTCCTCCGCGTTTTATTTAACAGATTTAGTTACGTGTGTATATTACCACACAATTTACCTAAAATGGGGGCTAAGGATTTAGCTCAGTGGTTACCTTGCAAGCACAAGGCCCTGAGTTCAATCCCCAGGACCAAAAAAAAAATTTACCTAAAATGTACAGCACCATTCAGTGCATTCACAGAATTCTGCAATCATAACAATCCATTTTATTTTATTTATTGGTTTCTTTTTCAGATGAGGTCTCACTATGTAGTTCAGGCTGGTCTTGAAATCACATCAATGCTCCTGCCTCCGCCTCCCAAGTGCTGAGATTACAGGCCTGCACCACCCCTCCGGATAGAATCTATTCTTTTTTTCTTGTTTTTTTGAGATAGGGTCTTGCCATGTCATTTAGGCTGGCCTTGAACTCACTATGTAGCCCAGGCTGGGCTTGAACTGAACTCTGGGCAATCCTCCTGCCTCAGCCTCCCGAGTGTTGGCATTACAGGGATGTGCCACCATGCCTGGCTCAGGAAGAATCTAAGTGTAAAGATTTTTTCATCCCTAAAAGAAACCCACTAGTGGTCAGTTCCTGTTTTCCCACACACTTCCCCTCTCCACCCCAGCCCTATTTCTCTATGCTTTGTGTCTCTAGGAATAGGCTTATTCTGGTTGTTTCATAGAAGGAATCACACAATATGTGGTATTTTATGACTGGCTCCTTTCACTTAACATCATGGTGGGGTTGTTTTGTTTTGTTTGTGTTTGTTTTTCGAGACATGGTCTTGCTCTGTAATTCAGGCTGGCCTTGAACTCACTGTGTAACCCAGGCTGGCCTTGAATTTATAGCAATCTTCCTGCCTCAGCCTTCTGAGTGCTGGGATTACAGGCCTGTGCCACCACGCTAGGCTAAAAAATTAAAAGAGTTGGTATATAACTCATTGACAGAGCACTTGCCCAGCACATGTGACACCCAGGGTTCATTGCTCAGTTCTGCAAAACCAGTGAACAAAACCAAACCCAAGCCAGGCATGGTGGTGCACACCTATAATTCCAGCACTTGGAAGGCTGAGGCAGGAAAATCACAGTGAGTTTGAGGCCAGCCTGGGCTACGTAGTGAGACCTGTCTTTAAAAAAAGAAAAAAAAGAAAGAAAAAGAAAATTCTGTTTCCAAAAGTGGTCACATTCAAGTCCCCATGGACATGGAGGGGGAAGGAGTGATGGCTTCGCCCAGTGCACGCCTCACTGGGCCTCAGGACTCACGTTATTACTGTTTGTTTCCAATTCTTTCATCGCAAGGGCTGTGTGGAAGCCCAGTGAGTGTTTCACACCGCAACTTACTCATCCCTTCTCCTGGTGACACTTACCTTTTTACCACTTTTCTCCATTTCCGACAAGACCGCCATTAATACCTTGAATATGTCTCTTGGAGTTTCGTAGAGCAGTATTTCTCAAATTGCCAACAAGGATCCATTAGTGGGTTATGAAATCAATTTAGTGGCTTGCAAACACGATTTTTCTGTTAATGAATGGAATTAAATAGAAGATATTAAAATGCACACACAGAGTCAGGGCAGGGACAGGGCGGTGAAAGGTTTCTATCCTCATATTAATTGCCGTGCTGAGGGAGGCAGCTGGTGATGGATTCAGCCAAAGGGCAGAGGTGGCCAAGTCGCTCTCCAGCATAGCTCGCCTGGTTGTGGTTCCCGCACTCAGTGTAAGTTACACTTTTGAACATTTGCTAGGCTGTTGGGTTTTCCTTCCGTTCTCTGGCAGAAGATACTGAGACTCAGAGCGATCAGGAAGCCTAGGAGCTGTGAGGCAACCCTGCCGACCCTGCTGCAAAGATCCTCTCTCGAGATTCCCAGGTTCTAGAGTTGGGGGCAAGCCAGCCTCCTCCCCTCCCGCCTCAAAGGGCTTTTGAGAAATCAGTGAGCAATTTTTTGGGGGGTGCTGGGAATCGAACTCAGGGCCTTGCACTTGCTAGGAAAGCACTCTACCACTAAGCTAAGTCCCCAGCCCCAGCACTTGTTTATAGAGGGCAACTGTCCAACAAATGTTAGCTACTGTATTCCTATTTTGAGTTTGTTGGATTTTTTTTTTTTTTTGAGACAAGGTCTCACTGTGTAGTTCAGTTTGACCTTGAATTTACTATGTAGCCCAGCTACCTACCTGCCTCAGCCTCCCGAGTGCTGGGATTTCAGGCGTGCGACCCCACACTTGGTTTTAACTATTCCTTTTATCCTACAGTGTGAAACTCTGTAGGGTTTTTAGTCCGAATTCGGCCGGGTCTTCTGGGGCGTGGCCTGCATGCCCGGGGACGAAGACGCAGCCGGGCCCAGAGCGCCCTCCCGCAGCCGCTCCGCGCACTGCAGGACTGGAGAGCGGCTACAGGTTCGGCCGGTTGAGGTGAAAACCACGCCCAGCCAGCTCTGTGCATTCATTTTTGCCACGCCAGCCGTTGAACCCAGGCCCTCGCGCATGCGTTCCACCCCCGAACTGCGTCCCCAGCCCTTTTTATTTTGAGACAAGGACTTGTTAAATTGCCGGTGTTGGCCTGAAGTTGTGATCCTCCTGCCTCAGCCTCCCCAGCAGCTGGGATGACAGGTGTGCGCCACCATGTCTAGGCTGCTCTGCAAACTCTTGTTCTTGGGGTATCTAAACTCCAGGCTGATTTCCTGCGGTGCCCTCCGCTGTGGGGACACGGGGATCCTTGGGCGCTGCGCCATCCCGCTGCAGCTCGGGGGCACTCGCCTCTGACCGATGCTCCGGGGAAGCTCGGCTCTCTGACCTTTAAGGCCACGCCAAAGAAGGCGAAGGACGCAGACGGTCAGCCACGACCGGCGCTGCTGCGCCCCGGAGCCACTCCCTGCCCTCGCCGCCTCCACTCACGGAAAGTCCGAGGACCCCCGAGGCCACCCCGCCCGGAGGGGCCAGGCGTCCTGCCCGCAGCCCACCACCAGGAGCCCCTCCGACGGCCCGGCACCGAGCCACCCGCCTGGCCGCACGCCACACCCGCCTCCCGGGACCCGCCTCCCAGGACGCCCTCGCCGGCCCCCTGCCGGGTCCCAGCGCGCCGCCGGCCCGCCCCGCGGCCCCGCCTTTCCCGCCGCGCCCGTCCGTGCCCAGGCACCGGGCACCATGGCGGCCGCGGCGGGCCCGCGAGGGTGGCAGTGGGGGGAGCAGCGCGCGCTCGGCCGGGCGGTGAGGCTGCTGCAGCGGCTGGAGGAGCAGTGCGGGGACCCGCGGCTGGCCATGGGGCCGCCCTCGCTGCGGGACCTGCTGCCCCGCACGGCGCGGCTCCTGCGCGAGGTGGCCAAAGCCCGGCGCGACGCGGGCGGCGGCGGCCCCGAGGCTCCCGGGGGCGCCTGGGACTTCCTCGAGGTGTACCTGGCCAACCTGGAGGCCAAGGGCAGGCAGGTGGCCGCGCTGCTGCCCGCGCGGGGCCGAAGGGGGGCCAACGACGAGCTCTTCCGGGAGGGCTCCCGGCTCAGGTGAGTGGACGGCCTCGTGCCGGAACAAAGTCCTGGGTGAGGCCAAAGTCATGCTCACAGCTTGCTCTCTAGACCCGGGTCCAGGCC
>PVJO010018999.1:0-35302 GCA_004026905.1 Hystrix cristata | reverse complement strand
AAATGGTGCTGGAAAAATTGGCTAACCACATGTCGAAAATTAAAACTAGATATATGTCTTTCACCATGTACTAAACTCAAATCAAAGTGGATCAAAGATCTAAACATTAAAACAGAAACATTAAATTTACTGGAGAATAGAATAGGAAGAACCCTCGAAGACATAGGGGTAGGAAAAAAATTTATGAACAGAACCCAGACTGCACAGGAAACAATACAAAGAATCAATGCTTGAGACCACATGCTATTAAAAAGTTTTTGCACAGCAAAAGAAATCACCAATAGAGTAGGGCAAAAACCCACAGACTGGGAAAAAATTTTTGCTAGCTATCCATCAGACAAAGGTCTAACATCTAGAATATACAAAGAACTCAAAAAAATTAAACCTCTCAAATTTAAAGACCCAATCGAAAAATGGGCAACTGAAATGAATAAACATTTCTCAGACGAAGAAATAAAAATGGCAAATAAATATATGAAGAAATGTTCAACATCACTAGTCATTCGAGAGATGCAAATCAAAACAATGTTAAGATTCCACCTCACTCCAGAAAGAACTGCGTATATGGAAAAATCAACCAATAACAAATGCTGGTGGGGCTGTGGGGAAAAAGGAACACTCCTCCACTGTTGGTGGGAATGTAGACTGGTCCAGCCACTGTGGAAATCAATATGGAGATTCCTCAAAAAACTACAACTGGAGGTTCCATTTGACCCAGCTATCCCCCTACTGGGGATCTTCCCGAAAGAATTAAAATCGTCATACCACAAGGACGTATGCACCACCATGTTCATAGCAACACAATTTGTAATAGCTAAGTCTTGGAAACAACCTAAATGCCCAACAACCAATGAATGGCTGAAGAAAATGTGGTTTTTCTACACAATGGAGTACTACACTGGCATAAAAAGGACAAACTAGAGTCATTCATATATAAATGGATGTTCCTTGAGAACATACTCTTAAGTGAAATAAATCAGACACTCATGAGCACACGTCGAGTTGTTTCTCTGATATGAGAAACCATAACTGTAAATAAGGACAAAGAGGTGTAATAGATATTATATAAAAGGAGGATGGTGTACAGAGGAGAGGAGTACTAGAAAGAAAGAAGGGGAAAAGCAGAAAGGCAACAGGGGAAAGAGGGGAATGGGAAAAATATGGAAAATGATGAATGAACCTGCTGTAAATAGGGAGGGAGGGAGCAGATCGGAGGGGCGGGGGAGAGGGGGGAGAACCAAGATACATCATGTATAGGTACAGAATAAATGTAATGAATGTGACCATTGTATGTAGAATGTACCAATACATGTTCTTGGTTTAAAATAAAATTAAAAAAAAAGAAGTTATCTCAAGAGGAAATGTTTACTTCACCCTGATTTGTAATATTAAGGCAGTTTTTTTTTTAATGTGAAGTTATGCTCAGAACACTCTGCTGAAGTATGAGTGAAGGTCTTACCTACTTTTAATCTCATTTCAAGCTTTTCGCTAAGCCTCAGGCATGAGTGTTGGAGTGTAGGCCATAGGACCTTTGAAAAACAGACGAGGTGTGGGGTTCGTTATCACCCTCCTTTCAGAGCCTGGCCTGTGGCCTTCAGCTGAGCCTGGAAAAGTTCTTGCCCAAGAGCTTTTTTAGGCCTTCATGTTAACAGACAGCTGGAGGCCAATCACAGAGACCTCAAGACACTGTGCCCAGTCCCGACTGTGAAAATGCTTAGTTTCTCAAAGGTTGATTCTGTTATACGCTCCTTGTGATTTGGAGGTGCTGTAAAAACATTCCTACTAGCAAGTCATTCAGTTTTCACCAGCTAACCCAGGCCTCCAGATCTCTTTGGTTTATCCATACATTAATCTCTTCTTCTGTCTCCATCCCTGAAACAATACAGTGCCTAAGAAATCACCTGCTCCCTACCAAAACACCTTTTTGTGAATTAACAATAATTAGCATATACACACACATATATATAATTTAAAACTCAAAACAGTATAATTGCATAGGTATGAAAATGAAGGCTCAGAAAGGTTAAATAATTTCCCTCAGGTCTTATGTAATAGAGCTGGAAGGAGAACAAAAGTCTGATCACTAAACCCCTTTCCAGATACTAAGCTTCTTTGCCTTCTTTGAACTACTTCAGCTTAATACCAATTTCTGAAATGCAAAATAGACAAAAGGACAACATAAGCAAGCAGAATGTAAATACATAATTAGCATGAGTAAAATGTGCATTTATTATTTTTATGTCAAGCCTGTTTTTGTGAATGTTTCATTATAACAGCATTTTAGTTGATAAATTTCAAAGATGCACATTTGCTAGTTGAAGCAAGAAAATGTCAATAATCCCACTTTATTTTATTAATTTAGATATGGCTCAGGCAAGTACATCTGGTACTGCTATACTTAGAGCTAGGAAGAATGAGAAGGAAAAAATATTTCTGTTAACAGAAGGAATCAGATTCAGGAGATGATGCTGCTACCCCAAATCCCTAGTCACCCTCCATTCCTCTCTGACCCTTACAAATCATCCACTGAGAACTACACCAAAGATGAATGTGAGCACCAAATTAATCAAAATAAGATGAGGGGCCAGCAGTCTATCACGGGTGGCAGTTTGATTAATGAAAGCCAGAAAGCAGCTAGTACAATTTGGGAAATCAGTGACACTCAGGCAAAAGCAAAAGCAACCAGAAAGCTCTAGCATTTGCTAGAAAAAATAAAAGATCCTTTGTATTTGTTTAGACCCTTTGACCTGAAGATGTCAAGGCATTTCACAAGCAATTTCTTTTATTCTTGTTTCTGTTAGGGAGAAATCAACAGAGACATTAATGGAACTTGCCCTCTGGGCCAACAGGAAACAGGAACAGAGAAGAAAAAAACAAAACAAAACAAATTGTGGTGTTCACAACTTTACTTCTAGTTGATGGCTCTGTGAAAGATCAACTGGGCCTGTAAGCAGCCATTTTGATGAGCCCTATAGCAGACGTCTTTGGGAGCATCTGCTCAATTTAGAGTGGCCCTTTGTGAGAACTACCCCTTGTGTTCACAGAACTGAAGCTTTGCAGTCATATTTGTTCTGTTTGTTCTTTCTATCTTCATCCTGGCTCCAGTTGATTGGATCATGGGGGACACATGATCCAGCTGGGGCCAGTCGGATTCTCCCTATAATGAAATGAATTCTACTACGTAAATCAGGCACTGTGAGGTGCTCAAGGCCAAAGAGCTTATCTTTGCAGAGAAGAATGAAGAGGGTGTTAGAGAACTCAGCAGGTCCAGTTCGTGGTTCCAGCCTCCTGTGAGGCTCAGCCTCATGGTTTGCCGATATGGTGAGTGAAACATTCATGAATCCTATTATTAAATTCTTCTCTTCTCCTAAAGTAACCTCAAATTCATTTATGCAGTTGCAACTAAAAGTTATCATTGTAAGTATTTTATGGATGTATCTGCTGGGTCTACATTCTTATTGAATTGCCTGCCTTGCAATCTCATTTAGTTCTTCTCCTTTGTTTCCATTTCTCAGTCTCCATTCATTGTGCCTTTTCTCCTGCCTGCACCTTAAATATATATTTTCTGTAATGTTTTGTGCTCGGTTCATCTCTCTATCCCCTTCCTGGAGAATCTCACCTCCTCTGTGGAATCAGTTAATACTTAAAAGTAACCAAGTCCCAAATGTGTATCTCTAGTCCATACTTCTTGACTGATATTGTCAAGTCACTCTCGATAGTAGTATAGGCTCCTAAAATTCTAAAATTACTCAATTTCCTCTTCCTCGCCTCAAAACCATCTCTTTCCCTTGTGCTTTCTATTAGGAAATGACATTCAACTCTTATCAGTCACTCAAAAAATGCTTCAGAATTATTTTTAAATAGTTTCTCTCTTACCCTATATCATAGTTCATTCTTCATTTCTTAATTGAACAATTTACTATAGTTTCCTAAGAATTTTCCTCCTACAATATCTATACTCCAGAATTATAACTCTTAAATACAGGCTGGCTGATGTCATTCCGATGATAAAACAAACAAACAAAAAAGGTCAATGGACCTATATTTCTTTAAAAGGCCAAACTCCTTTATTTATGACATACAAGTCTCTTCAGAATTTTGCTTCAAAATATCTCTTTAACTTCATTGCCTAGTCTACCTTGTGCAACAATCACACTAATCTAATTGCTATTTCTCAAGTACTTTATGGCATTAATTTGTTCAGTCATTCATCCATCTGTCCATTTATTCAGGACATCATACAAGTATATCATATAGTACTCATAAGTACTCTGCAAGGCCCCAAAATTATAGCCATGACTAGGGCCTAGAAAATGCTCTAACAGAGTGTCCCATCTAGGAAGAGGAACAGTTTCAATTCAGTAAGCCCCCATACCTTGGTCAGATTATATTCTTTGCTTAAATATAATTCTTTGATTCCTCACCTCAAGAAAATTCTACTCATTCTTCAAAACCATAACTGAGAAGTTATCTCCTCACTCTTGCTAAGACTAAATTACTCATTTACCATTTCCTCTGCAGCTCTTCTGCATGGCACTTGCTTGTAGTGTAGCCTGCATTATAATTAAGCTATTTCTCTCTTGGGAGTTTACTGAGAGTAGTTTATTGAACAAATTTTGGTGGAATTTAGGAATATTTCATAACAAAAATAATTTTGAGATATATATATAATTTTTTTTGAAATTTTTCTTTAGGGCCAAGATTTGCACTTTGTCTATAGTCAAATTGGGGATCAGGACAGCAAAACTTGTCTCTTAGTTTACTGTGAAAATCAAAAGAGTTAATAAGTGGGAGGCTATTAGAAAACATAGCAAATACATAAAATAGCTACTATGATTTCTATTATTTTGTCATCAATCTAACTAAAAAAATTGCTAAGTTCACTTTTATGTGTCCTCAAATTTGAGAGTATAGATAACCATGTAGAAATCTTTTTTAAGTATCAGCCATATTGAGATATAATTCACAAACCATACAATTTACTCATTTATAGTATATGACTAAATATTTTAAAATATAGAGTTGTGTTACATCACCACAATCAATTTTGTAACATTTTCATTACCCCAATATAAAACTCTGTGCCTATTAGCAGTCACTTGTCTTTCCCTCCAAATGTCTCAGCCCAAGACTACCACTAGTCTATTTTCTGTGACTATAGATTTACCTATTCTGGACATTTCATATAAATAAAATCCTATAATATGTGTCCCTTGTGTCTGACTTCTTTTTCTTAGAACATCAAGTTTCACTACTGATAGCATGTAACAGTAACTTTATTCTTTTTATTGTCTAAAAATATTCCATTGTGTGGATATACCACATTTTATTAATCAGGTGATGGACATTTGGATTGCTTCCATTTTTTGCTATTATGAAAAATGCTGCTATACACATTTGTGTAAAGTTCTTGTTTGAACATACTGTTTTCATCTATCTCAGCCATATCCCTAAAGGTGGAACTGCTGACTCATAGAACTGTATGTATAACCTTTGGAGAATCTGTGAGAACATTTTCCAGAGTGGCTGCACTATATTGCAGTCGTACTTACTACTAAGTCATTGAGGCTTTTCCTACATATAAGTTCTTTCTCAGACATATAGTAATTTGCAAATATTTTCTTTCATTCTGCGGATTATCTTTCTACTTTCTTGGTGACTTTAGAAGAACAAGTGTTTACTTTTGATGAAGTCCAATTTATTTATCTTTTTTACTTGTTCATTGTATTTGTGCTTGTGATACCATATCTAAACCAAGGTTATGAAGATTTACACTTAAGTTTTTTTTCTGAAAGTTTTATAGTTTTAGTTCTTACATTAAATCTTTCATACTTTCTTGTGAATTTTTGTCATTCTTTTGCATATGGATATCCATTTGATGAAAAGATTATTTTACCATTGAATTGTCTTAGCATCTTGTCAAAAAAATCAGTTGACTCCAAATGTGAGAATTTATTTCTGTATTTTCACTTCTATTCCATTAATCTAGATGTCTATCCTATGCCAGTACTATGCCATTTTGGTTATTGCGGTTTTGTAGTTTTGAAATTAGGACTTGTGGGGACGTTTGTAAAAATTCAGATTCCCATTCCCCACCCCCCAGAGATTCTGATTCAATCTGTATGAGGTAGACTATGAGTCTGTTTTCTCACAAGTCTCATAAGAGCATCTATTTTAGAGTTCTAAGAATGTCAAAAAGAGTAATGATTAAGAAGGTAACTTTTCCCTTTCTGTATCTTTTCCCCATTGTTTGCCAAACACTCTTTGATATCGACATCTTCCTTTTGAAGCATGACTTATCAGCACTGACCTTACAGGCTGGGTGACACTGGAAAGGGCACCTACCACTCGTACTGTAAAACAGAGACAATAATAGTAGCACTTTTCACATGGTGGTTGTGAGGATCAAACTCATTAGTTTCCCTACAACAGAAGAGTGTTTGCACTCGATAAATGTTAATAATTATTTTTACTAATAGTTGTTCATAGGAGCAAAAACTGGGGAAAAGATACAGAAAGGGAAAAGAAAATACAGAGGGAAAAGAAAGTATGTGCTGATCTGATGAGATCAAAGAATTTTCGTTGACTTTGCAAAAATCACTGGAAAGACTGTTTTGAATAAGAGAAAAACATGCTCACTGAGTAGTCAGCTTTAGTTCTTTGTAAGTGAACAACTCAGCAGCATTAATTACATTCATAATAATGTGCATCTACCACCTCCATCTATTTCTAAGACATTTTCATCATCTCAAACGGAAATCCTGTAATGATTAAATCATAACCTCCCATTTCTCTCTCCCCTCAGTCGCTAAGAACCTCTCATCCACTTACTGTCTCTATGAATTTGTCTCTTCTCAATATTTCATATAAGTGAAATTGCAACATTTGTTCTTTCATGTGTAGCTTATTTCACAAAGCATAATGTTTTAAAGGTTCATCCATATTGCAGTATACATCAGAAATTCACTCCTTCTAATGGTTGAGTAATATTCCATTGCATGAATATACCATGTACTGTATTCATACTGATCTGTTGGTGAGCGCTTAGGTTGTATCTATCTTTCGTTATTGTGAACAACGCTGCTGCGAACATCAACATCGCAGTATCTGTATGAGTCCCTGTTTGCAATTCTCTGGAGTATGTGAGTAGGAGCAGAATCTGAGTAATTGACCATTTTTTAGAAATAAAGGGGTGCTTTGGAGTAAATGAAGACTTTGCTAACTCTCCATACCTTGTCTTTACGAGGAAATCTTTTCACTTCTCCTTTGACCAACACTTCTGTAGCTCATTAAAATTGCTGTCCAGGCTACAAGAAAGTGCATCTGGGGCAAGGCAGGATAGAAAGGGATAAGCCCAGATAATTGCAAGGTGACAGACACCTGTGTCAACGGCTAACGGAAACTACCCTGTAGCCCTTCTTTGCCTCTTTTTTCCAGATATCACTTTCTTTTGACAGTATGTTTTTCTCATCTCAAGAGACTAGGAGGTTATGTAAGAGCTCAGAAAGGATGGAAGAGGGGCTAGTCGAGTGCACACATCCCTGACCTTGCCAGTTGCCAAGGCTGTCATTATAACCAGGTAGGACCCACCGAGGGAAAAGGGCAACGGTGTTGAGATTGGGTTGGTAAGAAAAAGAAGCTGCATGTTGCTAAAGATGTTCGCAAACTGAAAAGAGATTCTTGTCACAGGTGCCCTGCCGCCTACCTTGTTGGTTCCTGAAAGCCCACATCAGAATCAGTTCCAGGGCCACTAATTTATCCTGATTTTAACATGACACTTACCCTCTCGTGCTGCCCTGAACTCCCAAACTCAGACTGACCTTTCCCTTTTTGGAAGGGTGAATGCAGAGGGTAGTGGTGATATTTGCTTTATTCTAGTAGAGAGGATTTTACTCGAAGTAATAAAAAAGAAAGAATATACCTTTTACTAAGTTCTATGCATAAAAGGCATAATTTGTATATGGCTATCCACATATAGGATATTTTATAAATTTTGGAGGCACAATGAAACATAATAGGATGGTAGAATTAGTCAAAAATAAGCTAGTAAGAATGTACCCAATACTGGCCTATGCTGGATGCACAGGACTGTTTAAAAAGCAAGAATTATAGAGAAGCCTCCAGAGCTAGTTTTTTGTATGTTTGTCTTGGTGGGGGCCCATTAAGGAGACTATCTGGGACTGTGAAGAAAGGGGATGTCACACGGGACAATGTGAGACCATCGCCATCACGCTTGCCTGTTGTTTCTCTGTCTGGTACAGGAGCAGGGTGAGTGTACTGGTATCTGTATCTGCCTGTCCTACCTGCCAGCATCATTGCATGGTAGAAACCCAAGAAGGGAGGTGAGGAGCTGATTCTCTCAGGGGCCTTTTGGAGGTATCTTGGGTCACTGACCTTAGTAGCTCCTTTACTTGATAATTGTCTTGCTCCCTGCTGGTAGCAGGAAATCAAAATGAGCTGTGAAGGGTAGGTACACAGAGACAAAGGGGAAATGCAAACCAAATAAATGAAATATTCAAGGAGATCATTATTCTGTAATGTACAGAATTCCATTGCCATGTTCATTAGGTACTGCCAAAGGCTTAGACTGACATATGTTAAAAGACCCACAGGCTTCTCTCAGTGTCCTTAACCTTATATTGTTGGAATACTGCTGAGACCAGCAAATATACTTATTAGAAGTAATGCAGGGTTTACAAACATTCCTGTCCTTGGTTCATACAGAGACGAGTGAGCTCCAGTTCTCCCAACCTGAGCTGCCATCATCTTAGTAACTACCCCAACTCTTGTCCAGCCACTATGGTCCCTGACTCCCTAAAGGAGAGAGAGGCTACCCTATGTGGCTTCAGGATTCTTCTTTTAGGCTTCTAGAAGCACATGGACATTGCATTTTTCTCTCTAATTCTGAGTAACCCTATGTCCTATTCTCACTCATATCTGTTTTGTTTTTAATTTTACTTATGTGTTGATAAGAAATATTTTACCTCACTTGATTTTCTTATTTTAATGGTACATTTTATATATACACAATGGTAACATATATCATAAGAAATTTGTACCTGTACATGATATATCTTGCTGCTTCCTTTTTTCCCCCATTCCCCTCCCCTCCCTTCAAGCCTTCCTCATTTACAAAAGATTTGTTTCCATTTTTTTCTTCCATTCTTTTTTCTCTTGTCCCTCCATTCCCTATCCCTTCTCCTCTCTTGTTCCCCTTCCCATTTGAACAACTTCTTCCCTTTGCCAATAAAATACATTTTGGCCCTTATTTACACTTTCAGTTTCTCACACTGGAGAAACAATGTGGTATTTAAACATGTACGTCCAATTCATTTCACTTAAGAGTATGGTCTCAAGATGCATCCATTTACCTAGAAAGATTTCAAACTTACTGTTTTTTATGGCACAGTAGTACTCTGTTGTACAAAAAAACATAACTTCCTTATCCATTCACCAGTTGATGGGCATTCGGGCTGTTTCCAAGATTTAGCTGTTACAAACGGTGCCACTATAAACATGGGTGAGCATATATCGCTGTGGTGTGATGCTTTTAACTCTTTCAGGAAGATGCCAAGAAGAAGAATAGCTGGGTCAAATGGAACCTCTAGTCCTAGTTTTTTTGAGGAATCCCCACACTGACTTCCACAGTGGTTATACCAGTCTACAATCTCACCAACACAGAGAAACAGAAACACTAAATCTGCTGGAAGACAGAATAGATTGAACTCTTGAAGACATAAGTGTAGGCAAAGACTTTATGAACAAAACCCCTATTGCCCAGGAAATATCACAAAGAGTCAATAACTGGGATCTCATCATATTAGAAAGCTTTTGCATAGCAAAAGAAACCACCAACAGAGCAAAGAGACAACCCACAGAGTGGGAAAAAATTTTGCCAACTGCTTGTCTGACAAAGGACTAATATCTCGAATATATAAAGAACTCGAAAATATCAGATCCCCTAAATTTAAAGACCCAATCCCAAAATGAGCAGCTGAAATGAACAGACGCTTCTCAGATGAAGAAGTAGAAACATCAAATAAACACATGAAAAAATGTTCAACATCACTGGTCATTCGAGAGATGGAAATTTAAACAACACTGAGATTCTACCTCACTCCAGAAAGAATGGCTATTATCAATAAATCAGCCAATAACAAATGCTGGAAGGGCTGTGGCAAAAAAGGAACCCCTCTCACTTGATTTTTAAAACTCCATTCACCTTACAGAAATACAATGTTGTAAAACAGAACTAGGATCTAGGCTTGGGAAATTCTATTTGCAGATCTAAGATCTATTCCAACCTAGCTATCTAGATGTCTCTAGCCTCAGTTTTCTCAACACGCAAGCTGAGATAGTCATAGTTCATAAACAATGATGAATGTAAAGCAGAAAAACCGAACTCAGTCTCAGGCTCCTGACCTCATGTTCCTACAGAGGAAGTTTAACTTCCTATGTCCTATGTAGGGGATAGTCCACATGATCTCCCACAGAGAGGGTCATCTTACATATGCCAGAGTCCACATACACATTGCTTCTCTGACATCAAAAGTCCTACTCTTTTTGGGAGGCCACTAAAAATCATGTTTTATTGAAATATATTTAATGACATGAGAAAATGAGCAGAATACATTATTGAAAAAGGAGACAGAAAATATGAACATAGTTCTCTGAAAATAAAATAGTTGACCCTGCATAACCTGTGGTTTCTGCATCTGCAGATACAAACAATCTGAAATAAAAATAGCTGAAAAAAATTATGTCGACAATGAACACGTACAGACTTCTTTTCTTGTCCTTACTTCCTAAATAATACAGTGTAACAATTATTTACATAGCATTTGTATTTCATTAGGTATTTTAAGTAATCTAAAGATGAGTTAAAGTACACATTTATACAAAGAATATGCATAGGTCATATGCAGTACTACACCATTTGAACTAAGGGACTCAAGTATGCTCATATTTTGGTATCCTTGAAGGTACCGATCCCCCAAGGATACTAGGAATCCCCCAAGGACACTTAGAAACAACTGCATAAATCTAAATTTGTGTATAGAATTTTAGTCGCGCTAAATTGTGACATTTTTAAACTGAAGAGAGAAGCAGAACTGCCTACACGTGGGAACTATCCAGAGGGGAAGAAGATTTAGCTAGAAGCTAAATATAAAACAGAAATTTTAAAGCAGAATGCTATGTGTTCTCTGAGCCTGTATCAACCCTTTCCTCACATCTGTGTGAAATTATCAGCAAAATAGCAATTGCTCACTGTGTACAGAATGCTACAAGATGTGGGTGGGAGAGCTACAAGCTGCTGGTGGGCCCTGACCATGTAAAGAGGATAGTCTCGCACTCACTTTCACACACATGTACTCACTCACATGCACATGTACTGGAAAGAAGGCAAGGAAAAGATAAGAAGTGATCAGCTTTGAGTAATGGTATTTTCCACTGAATTGCATATTCTGAGCTCAAAAATCCCTCTTGGACTCTCATTATCTGATGAGCAGAAATAATGAACCAGTCATGAGCCCAAGAAAATCCAAAGCTATCCTGGGTTAGGGTCCCAATTTCTGTACTTCCCACATACTTGGTCCTCAGAGTAGATCCTCAATAGAAGCATAGTGCTGTCAAATTTTGGTTGACAGGTTTTCAACACTCAGTCCCTCAGGTCATTTAGCAATAATGTCCTACACTAAAAGGAAGTCCTTTTTCAGAGAGGCTCCCAGAAGCCATATGTAATTAGTAGCAGGACAAATTTGAAAGCCTTTCATCCATGGTACCTCTGGGCCTCTCTTTACTTGTTGCTTCTAGTATACATAAGCATTAAAAAATGAATGTGTGTGTATACACATGAATGTATTTATAAATATGTATGCAAAGAATGAAATTATATGTGTATGCATACATATAAACACATACTTCTTTTCTTGAAGATGCAATAGTCTACACTTCTGTGCCAGAAATATCTCAAAACATCTAAACCTCTGTCGTGGTTACCCCATGATAGAACTGAGACTCAGGAAGCCAGCCAAGAAGATACGCTTAAAATGCAATTTTGGGGCCTTAATCTTTCAAATAAAGGCGGCAGCAGTTACTTTTCTGGAGTCAATGGTTTGCAAGAGAGCAGATTTAATACAGGACATTTGCTAATTACAGCATTCACACACAAAAGCCAAATGAAGGAAGAGTGGAGAACGTCTACCTATGCACTAGAGACCCAAAAGATCCAATCGAGGGCTGGGAGCCCACGGCACTGTCTCATGTATGTCCGTGTCTGCACTCAAAGCCTGAAGAAATCTATACTGGAGTCAGGGTACAATGCTTGCAGCAGAGATGAAGACCAGAGCTCCCCTGAAGGGAACAGCAGCCAACCTGGACAAAAGCAAGGCCTGAGCTCCTTCTGCAACAAGAAGAGCAGAGTTCCCTTTGGGAGACCCAGTCACAACAGAGCTTCTCCGGGGAAAAGGCTGGCCCCTATCACCTGCTCCCTTCTCCTTTACGTTATGTTGGTGATAATCTTCAGGTGGATTTTCTATGCCCAGAACCACACCAACTCAGTCCAGCTGAGTGTTCCTGCGCAAGCTGACCACAGAAAGTCCACCACAAAGTTCTCAGATATCATGAATGTCTTTCAGGTTCCAAGCCCAAGAAAAAGCAAATTTGCTCTTCAGGAATTTGTCAGCATTAAGTTTTTCTGGGGTTAGTTACTCCATCAAGCACATTCCCTTGTGAGTTATAGGTGGACTTTCACCCTCACTTCAGACACAAGTCCATCCCCATCCTGTGGGTAGGACCAACTAGCGCCTCACACGAAAATGATCTTTTCCAGAGGGTGACTAAATGAGTTGTTGATGGTCATTTACTCAGTCTAATCTTCTTTCATTCTGGGGCCAACAGCTGTATTTAGTGCTCATTTCTGCTCTTCTTCCTTCACGCACCCAAAATTTCACTTTGATTTGCATTATGATCATTCTGACTGGATAGACTTCCGAGAAGAGAATAAGTTCTTAGAAGAGAAAATAACAAGAGGAAAACACCTGGCCTTCCAAAAGCAGGGACTCTTCTGTATTACTAATTATGTGACATTTTTGCAAAAAAGGCAAGCTTTCAGCGCCTCTGTGAAATAATAGATCTTTTCTATATTAAACGGCTTTTGTTCTACATCATGTTCCTTTTCAATTCCCAAATTATGCTCACCTTCCCTCTGGTCTTGTTCATGTTTCTAGTCTTGGAGCCGTATGTCACAGTGAGGGGAACATGAGCTTTGAAGGCAAACAAATGGCTCTAATTTGGGGGCTGCTACTGATTTGTCTGGTGCTATAGGCTCGGGGCCTCGGTTTATTCATCTGTAAAATGGTGTGTGCAGGGGAGATAGGTGCTAAAGACTAAGTGAAATCGATGCCCACCACATGAATTATCTGCTATTGGCCCAACTGTCTGAGCTACACTGCTTTATGTTGCAACCCGGAGGTAGAAATTTAACAGTTAATTCAGTATGTCTCACAAAAAAGAATGACATGAAAAGGAATGATAAAAATACTCTAACATTCACCCCTAATCTTATTTTTAGTACTTCATTAACTTTGTTATTATTATTGGAATCTCCCGTTTATGCAATTTTTTTTTGAAATTCATGGATCATAAGTTTCAAGCTGCCATAATTCTTGCTTCATTGTAATTTGCCATATGTGGACATGTTCTCTATATTTAGCCTACACATATAAAAACTTTACAATGTTGCCAAAGTGCTATGATTCTTAATACTTCTAATATAGTCCAAAACTGTTTAATTTCTAGCAGAAATAGCAGGCACAGGAAATTGAACATCCAAAATGGATCAGACCAGAATTTGGGTTTTCTCTTTCCTTAGCGACTAATCCACGGGAAACTTACATAACACTCGAAGAGCCTCAATTTTCATAAGCTGTCTTAGAAGCACATTTAATCATGCTGTGAGTGTGAGGCAGAGCAGTTTGAAGAGCAGTGAGGTCATCCTTCGCCCTCGCCCACACTCACCTTCAGAGGGCCTGAGGAAAAGAAACAGCCCGAAGAAGGAGAACCCCGTGCTTCTTGTTAAAGTCCAGGCCAGGTTTTTCTTTTTCAAATTCTGGATTTTTAAAGGAACTACAGAGACAGAGAGAGGAGAAAATCGGGATGGGGAATCTTTTTTTCATTAACTGACTGATTTCTTCACAATCTTTCCCTAAGAATATCCCTCAGTTAGTCACTATATCTAGCGCTGCATTTATTTTTTCAAATGGCAAAATGTCAGGAAGATCCTGCATATTTTAAGGAGATGTCTAAACTATTACATGCTTGCAAATCTAGTCTCCATTTTTTTTTAAAAAAACAAAAAGGCTTATTTTTACTGTGATTGATTTAGAGGGTTTAAAATTTATTCTTTTATTATTACTTTGTATTGTTGATTGCTTGCTTGCTGGAAATTATCTTATTTTTCTGCAGAATCATTCTGACAATGTAGGAATCCAAATGCTTGTGAAGAATGCATTCTAAAAATAGTTCCATATACACTGGAAGACTGATTAACAGCACAAACATGCAAGCATACCCATGCATGGGAACACACACACACACACACACACACAATCGCTAGGACAACAATGAACTGATAACAATAAGAATGCTGGGGTGATTTCCCTGATGCGCTGGCTGGGCCAAGCACCCCCTGTCGTCGTTTCTCCTCTCCAGGCCTCCTGATACACGGTCTGAACTCTGTACCTCCCAGACTGACTCCATGCTGAGTTAATTTCCAACTCTTGTCACAATTCCAAGACAGGAGTTCAGTTGCCTGTGCCCTCGTCTTTATGCCTGTAGTCTATACAGCACCACAGTTTTTCCATGATAGAGGCTCACTTTTGTTTCTCTTAGTTTCTCCTGGAATAACTAGAATGTCAGCCCGCACCTAAGATTCAAACCTTTCTAATGACAGCTCTCCGCCTCTTGGCCTGAATCACTGTGTAACACCTGTTCCTAAAACTACAGCTGCTAATACTGCCTTACAATCTACCAAGCACTGACTATGTACCACACACCATAACGGGCCCATTAATTGCTATAAGTAGTGCACAGTATTGTGGCAAGGAAAGCTCACTCTGAAGGCAGGGCAAATTTGGCTCCACCAATTATGAACAGTGTGATTTAGAGCAGGACACTTGATGCCTCTGCTTCAGTTCCTTATCTATAAGCTAATAATACCACCCAGGGTTTTGACGAAAATCAAATGAGGTAATAACTATAAATCATGTACACATATTAGCACTCAGAGAGTGTTAGTTACAGTTATTATATAGTTAGGCCTGTAGGAACTTCATAACAATTTAGTGACATGGACATTTTTATATCCACTTCACAAATGAAGAATATTGAGCTTAGAGCTGAGTAACTCATCCAAGGCCATGATAGATTTGGGGTTGAACCTAAATCTGTCAGCAAATATTTGTTCTCTGCCTGAGAAGTGTTGAGTGTACGGTGCAGTGCACCACGTCAGCTTCCTTTCACCATGGCCGGTTGGGTCCTTTTCTCTGGAGTCTTCTCCCTACACTCCAGCCACACAGACTGGCAGAGCTACTTACCAAAAATGTGGAATGTGCTACTCTCTGGCCTCATCCACAAAATGTTCCCATATGTGATCCTCCCAGTCTATTTTCTCAGCTGCTCACCACAGGGAGAGGACTCAAGGTCCTAGAAGGATCTGAGTGTTAAGACTGAAGGGACCTGGGTCATACAGTAGCTGCCTGGAGGAGAGTCCCTGGGAGAGGCACCAGACCAGGAACACCAGGATGGACTACTGAACGGAGAGAATAAAAGAGTATTTACTGTTTAAGCCACTGAAATGTGGGGCTTTTGTTACAGCAATCGGGCAGCAGTGATCAATCCAACCTCCGGTGGATATTCACAGGTGGACCAAGGCCAGGTCTAGCCTTGAATCCTGTGCTCTTACTGTAGCTACTTTCAGATTATCCTGCACTTTCTCATCTTTGAGCCTTTGATACTGTGGTCCCTCCTTTTCTCAGGTGGGTCCACAGAAACTGAGATATAGTTAGGCGTATAAGTGGTTTAGGGGTTAATAAATAATGAGAAGGAAGAACAGAGGGAGCTCTCAGACCATAAGGCAGATCTGACACCTGTGAAAGAAAACAAGATCAGAAAATAGAGCCTTAGATCTGACAGCGTCTACACCATGGGGAGCTTCAGAGCACATTGCCTGTTAAAGTTCCCTGTTGGCATAAATGTTCAGACCCTAGTACTCCTCCTGGGCTGAGTCATTAACTGGGTTACCTGAAAAAATAATCATAGCCTGACCTTAAAAGCTGAGGCCGATTCTACAAGTCCTGCAGGTGGACACCACTCTAACTCACTGGTTTTATCTGAACAGCAAACTCTTGAAAAGATAGCCAGGCATCCAAATGGTACACCAACAACTGCTGCACTCTGCCTATAAATGTCTTTTCTCTCCAAAAGTGGGCAACTCCTCTCCATTTTTAAAATCTCGTCATAAGTATCAGTTCTTCAAGTGAGCTTTATATGATTCTCCAAATTTGGGTTAGGTGCTGCAGCAGGCAGAATGGTCCTGCAGAGATGAGCATGTCCTGCCCATTAGTACCGTGAATGCATTAAGTTACCTTCAGAGGGAAGTTAAGACTGCAGACAATCTTACGATTGTTAATTGTGTGTTATGGCTCACTAGAGAAACTGACTCAATCTAATATATGATATACACTACACACACGCACACACACACACACACATATGTGATAGGGATTTACAAGGTAGTCTTATAATGGCTGTCTGCAGAATCCAGGGTGGAAGAATGCAAAATGGCCATCTGCTAGCTGGAGAATGGGAGGATCCTGCCAAAGGTCAAGGGCCCAGAGTTCTCTGCAGAGGTCTCTGCAAGTCCATGTCAGGAAGTCAAAGGGTCTGTGTTGTAAGTCTGAAGAGTGTGTGCTGGAAGTCTATAGACCAAAATCCCAAGGCAATGATAAAGACTGGGTGTTCTCCAAAGAAGCAAAAGCAAAACTGCCTTCTTCTTTCCCTTTTTATTCCATCCAAACTAAAAGCCTATGGTGGGTGCCACTCATATCCAGGCTGGATCTTCCCTCGTCAGTAAGTCAATTATCTAGACACACCTACAACTGTGTTAAACTAATCCACTAGACCTTTCTTATTCAAGTTGACACCACAATTAACTATCACATTAATCATCTGACTTTCATAGGGGAGAAATGGTCCTGGATTACACAGCTGGGTCCAGTCTATTCTAAAGGGTCCTTAGGAATGGATGAAGGAGACAGACATCCATACCCATGTAATGTGAAAAAGACTTGACTAGTCACTGTTGGCTTTGACAAAAGATGGCCTTTACCACCCAAGGAATGTGGGCAGCCTCTAGAAACTAGAAAAGGCAAGAAAATGGATTCTTCCCTAAATCCTCCGAAAAGAAATTAGTCCTTGCTGACACCCTGGTTTTGAGCTCAGTGAGATTCATTTCACAATTCTTGCCTCGAGAACTATAAAAAAATTAATTAGTGGTGTTTTAAGCCACTAAATCTGTGGCAATTTGTTATATTAGCAATACAAAATCAATACAGATACCTATCATATGTGTCGAGCAGCCTTTATTTCCAATCATTATAGCATATTTCTGTGCCTTTACTTAGTAGCTCGCATAGCAGGTGCTTATTAAATATTTGTTGAGTTATTCCAGTCTGGTCTATTCCTGACCTCTAACCATGAATGTATCATGTTGGATATTGACAAAATGTTCTCCAAAATCACTCCTGTCTCTACTTATCTCTGGTTCACAGTCACAGAGATTTTTAATATTATCTATTTTTAGTACCAGTTTTGAGGGCACAGTGGATGTTAAACATATAGTTGCAGAAAGGAAGAATGGAGGATGCATTGTCTCAAGCAGTCTTTGTTAGCTTGCTTGTTTACCATGACAAAAAAAAAAAGCTGTCAGTTAGTCCCAATGAACTAGAGGAGTGAGTTAGAATATCCAAAATAAAAGATGATATCTCCAAAAAATTATTACTTGGATTTCAAAATATTTTCCTGCTCTCATAACTTATTTAAGGAAGACTATTGGGGTCATATTCTTAAGCTACAAGCTTTGAATTATAAATCTGACTTAGTTCCCTAAGTTATGTTTAGAATACAATGATTTTTAAACAGGTTCGTATTTACGAACCTTGGTCACTGACACTTGCTTAATCCACTGTGTTGGGTGGGGAAAGCAGAAGGATAAAGGGAAAAAATAACAATGAGTCTGGGGTCATCGGCTGACAGGGTAGGAAAGCCCCACAGGTCGGTGTGACTCCAGGGTGGGTCATGGATATTTTTGGTTTCACTTTCTTCCTTAGATTCCATTCTTCCTTCATCTGGTATTAGTACTGATGCCATCTACTTGGGAACCATCCCTTTCCCATTCTTCATTCTCATGAATTGCAAGGGGCCTCCAGCTACAGTTTAGCCCTATGATCCAAGTCTCAAAACAATCATCATGTTCTCTCTCCATTATCCCAATGATTAGTTCAAGCTTAACTACTTGACCCAAGTCAAAGTGTTATGGTTTGTGTCTAGATGTCCCCCCAAAGCCTCATGCAGTCAGAGGTGGGGCTTTCCAGAGCTGGCGGGATCTAGAGTGTGTGATGACTAAATTAGTCCACTGATTGGTGTGGCATAGTTCTGCTGGGATCAAGGATGTGATGCTATCTAGGATTAAAGGCACTAGGATTAAAGGTGGGAATGCTACCTACTCCAAGGGCGGGTAGCTTGCATAAAATGTAAGGGACAGAAAGAGGCTTGTGGATCCCTTGCTTGCTTGCTTGCTTTTACTGTCTTCTGCCTGATTGCCTGCCATGAATTATTTCTCCTCTGAGAGGCCCCTCTGCCATGTTACCCTGCCTGGGAAGCAGCCAACTGTGGACTAAAACCACTACAAACTGTGAGCCAAATATACCTCTCCTCCTCTCACTTTAGATGTCAAGTATTTTGTTTCAGCAACAAGAAAAGTAACTAAGGCACAAGGCAATTAGATATTGGTACAAAATTTTATGAGAACTATTGGAAAATGGAGATTTTTCTCTTTTTTCATTGGAATGACTTAGAATTTAGCATTCAATCTACTAATGACCATTTTTATCAGGAACAAAGGAAAGCCTGAATAAAAATGGAGCTTATAGAGTAGTATAGCAGAGTCCAATTGATACAGGCAAAATGTAACTCCCACCCTGTTAGAGGTCAGATGTGCCAAGTTCATGGTCTCACAACATTGAGGAATGAAGTCACGAACCAAAGGAGGAAGTTAGAAGACTTTTATTGGAAATAAGGCAAAGGAGAATACCTCTCGGGTTTCCAGGAGGAGTCCCGAGTGGGTGGGCAGCGAGACCCTTATGCAGCAAAATCACAACATGGGTACAACACGGGTCTAACTACAATCATCCTCTAGCATTACAAGTATAGCCACTTAGCTAATATTGATGCAACAGAGAAACAAATCACACAGCAAGGGTACATGGAAAGAACCAGAGCGTTTTTGGAAGGGAGAGGAGTACAGGTCCAGATGCTCTTGTCACCCACCTACTTGGATGTGTCTGATGTCTATCTGAGCCCCGGAACAGATGCTGCTAATGACAGTACAATCTCAAGTTGTTGTTTATCTCTAGGGACACATGTAGGCCTTGCTATTACTCCTCTGTCCTGAGGTCTGGTTCCTTTTATATTTGCCTCCAGCCACAATTCTGATGTCCTTATTTTTTGTGCTGACTCTCTTGAGGGCTGAGTCCCTCTCTGACTGTATATTAATTTCTATCTAAATTACCTGTCTCTAACAACAGAGAAAGAAATAACCTTGTGTTATTCAATCCCCTGCATCATACTCACCCGAAGGCTGTGCCACCCAGAACATCTAAGGTAAACAAGCCAGTAAACTCCTGCTTTAGCCCAAGCAAGTTTGAGCTGTATTTCTGTCATGTGAATACCAAAAATTCTTGACTAACAAGAAGTCATCACAGTCTTGCAGACCCATAAACTTAGAATTGACATCTTAGAAATGATCAGATTCAAAAGAACTAAGCTGCATTAACCCCATTTAAAAGACACTGATTTGTAAAAGAATATTAATTTGACAGACATTTATCTAAAGCACTATTAATATCTTCCACCTAATGCATCCATTTTTTCAGAATAAAATGACCTGAAAATCCAAATCAGCAAACCAAAGTTTCAAATCGGAAGTTAGAACACAGAAAGGTGGCTAATTTGGACCTATTTTCTCTGTACCAAGTCTTATGATTCACACTGCTGCCCGAGAGAACACACCTCAATTGGAATCTACCAAATTCAGCATATTTCTTCTCTGGACAGTGTTACATCATCATCAGACTTCCTTTTTATACTTCAGATTGTCCATTCTTCTGTTCACAGAACCTTATCAATTTTTCCCCTTCCTTTCTCTAAACATTTAGATTCTGTTTCTAAAATTGTAATCACATTCTCTTCCTGGCTTCATAATCTGTGACATGATCACCATGGTTGACTTTACAGCTGTTTTAATATTTTCCTGACTCACGTGTTTATTTTGTATTCACAGGTAGCCAATCTCACCTACTGCTGCTGATTTTTAGTAGTTCAGCTTACAGAGGAAGGCTAACTAGGACTTGAGAAGTTGCTGTATGTTTGAGCTGTCAATTTTCCAAGCACCTGAGATCTTAGTTTTTAAAATTGAAGGTAAAATTCGTAACAGCATAACAATATAACGAATCTTAAGTGTATAATTTGATGTATTTAAACAATTATATTTGGGTAGCCAATACCAAAATCAGATCTAGAATATTTTCATAACCCCAGAAAGTTCATTTAAGCTTATTTTAATACCCTAAGCGATATTAGTTATACTTTCAATATGCGTTAAGAAAATACAAGGTGGGCACAAAATGTTTTTTCAGTCATATTCATATATTCTGACAGAAAGCTGCTCCTAATTCAGTAATGTTTTACATATGTACTTGTTTTCATAGTTATAATTGTATTGAAATGTCTGAAAAAAGAACTGTTCATATACATTTGAAATATTACTTATCTGATGAATAGATAATCCTCAGTGCCCATAAAGACTCAAATGCCTTTAGAAAGAACCCTCCAAATGCTTTGCCAAAGTTGTCAGTCTCACTTTTAATAGATTCTGCTTCTGCTAGTCTATGATGCATGACCATGAGCATGTGGGTGAAAATTGGAAGGTACATGGCAAAGTACAAAAAAATTCCTAATGACATTGTGACCGCTGACATGAAGATGACCTGTGACAAGTGAGGTAAAACTCCAGTTCTGCCTTTAATGAGTTAAATAAACATGGGCAATTAAGCCTTTTTAAGTTGTATTTCTTTCTTTAATTTCATGAGGATAAAATGAGAGAACATAGAAGAAATTTGAAAATTCCACTTTCATTCATATCAATACTTATTAATAAATGTATATTTGAAGGGATATATTTTACTAAAATATACTATTTGTTGTTCTTTACCTGGCAAGATTCATGCTAATTTATGTGATTAGGATCTTTTACAACAGTGCAAAAACTTCTTCTGTTATGAGGAAAGGCTAATGGGCTATAATCTCCCAATCAAAAAATATCAATTCAGTCATATTAGACTTTCAGAATCTCATCCAGGTAATCTGAAAATAAGATTATACTCTTAAAACTGGACTCTTTAACTACTGAGTTATATTTGAATTTTATGAAAGGGCAATGTATCAAAAATGCTAAGTGATTTACTCAAGTCAGTACAAACCATTGCAAAAGAGTGAGGACTCAAGTTCGATTTTGACTCCCGCATTAGTGTTTGTTGCTGCAACTGATTAATAAACAAACTATTTGAAAGGATACGTTCTACTAAAGCGTTTTTCATTATATTATTGAATACAACCAGAACTAAAACTTTTCTGAAGTTTCTTTGATATGTGGAATCATGTTCCTATGTAAGGAACTACGTGGGTATAAAATTGCCTTTCTGACAGTTTCCATTCTCGTGGTATTTCTGTCTGAGGAGTATTTTAATCCCCCAAGAGACTAAAAGGTTTATTCTCTCTTCATCTTTATAATTCACTTGCAGGATAGAGTTTTCCAGGGCTGATTGGGCAGCTAACAGTCTGCTGTGCGTTCTGACTTCATAAACTCTGCCATCGCCATTCGACACCTGTGAGTGGCTCTTCAGCATCTCAGCTACGCTCCACCTCTGCTGTCCAGGGCCTTAGTAACCACCTAACACACCATGAAATCCCTCGGGGAAATATTAAACTGAGTGATTTCAGAGTAACCAGAACTGAAGAGCTGTTGAAGGAACTTGCCCAGTTAAGTTATAAAACACCTTGAGTGGTTCCCTAGGGAGCAAGGAATTTGCTTCTCTGTATCTTTGAATGCACAGCGACAGAAACAAGAGGGGCCACAAACAGAATCCAACTTTATATTTCTAATATTCATCTCCAGCCCCAAGACTTGATGAGAAGGCAGAAGTGTTGGTAATTAAGATGATCCACTGTCATTTGATAGTCTGTAATACTTGTCAAAAGGCCCACAGAAAGTTCCAAGGCTCCTCAGTGAAGAACCTGTACTGTTAATTAAGCCAAACAGTATTTCCAGTAACCTGGAAGAGATTATGCTGCACAAACCCTACCACTCTCAATAGTTGCAAGCTTAGTATAATTGTAGTTGCTCTGTTTGAAAGTACTCAAGATGATTAATAATAAAACTTACCAGATTCATTTTTATACCACGGTTTTACCCATGCTATCAATGTGGCTGCAAAATGTATCTACCAAAAACTACAAATTCCAAATTTAATTAAGTACTGGATAAGAAATTAGGTTTTGACTCATACCCTGCAAATAAATTCTATCTAATAAAGTCGCTTCCATTTATTGAGCACTTATTTGTCAGACAAAAAATATATGTATTTATTTGTAGTTCATAATTGTCCACTGAAACTCTGCATACTCTGCATGATTGATTTTTATTACAGTTTGAAGTTGAGGAAACTGAGGCTCAAGAAAACTAAATAAAATTGCAAACAGTTTCTAAGTTGCCAAGTAGTGGACCTAGGTATTGCTGATCACAAACCCACCTTCTTCCAACCACATGCAACCGCATTTGAGTACATATTTCTACACAAGCCACTCATATTTTCAAAAGCTACCTTAAATCCTGTCATTTCCTTGTTATCTCCTGGAATATTCATGGATTTCAGAGGGAGACAGACCTTCATGATGATGGCTGATAGGACTGAAGTCATATCACCAGCAAGAGGAAGAGCTAGTCAAGCAGTCTGAATCCAAAACTTATACTCCTCACTGCTATAGGGAGGTCTTTAGGCTCAGTAGAGAAATATGAGATCACATCAGAGGTTCATTATCTGCATTTTTAATGAAATAGAAGAAAACAGTATAAAATAGATTAAAATAGAAAATATCAAAGTGCTTCACACAGTAATGTTAAATATAATGCGAACATTTTGTTCCGAGTGTGTGTATGTGTGTGTCTGTGTATGTATGTCTATGTGTGATGGTATTGGATCATAATGTAGTATATTTCTTAGCACAAACTATGAAAAAATTCAGGTACCCTCATTATATAGACAACAGGGTTCCCCAGAATAGATCACTCTTTTCCTTAAGTACTATTTCATACTACTATACTCTGAAGGACAAGGCTAATAATACTGTTTTTTCTTCTTAGTTTCACTTGGTCACATTTAATTTATTTACCATTTGTTGGCCCATTCTAATAGTGATAGTGACTGTATGGAGAGTCATTTCATTCATTTATTTTAATAACTATTTATTACATGCTTACTATGTGTCAGGTATTAAAATAGGCACAAGGGATAAAATGGTGAATGAGACACAGTTTTTGCTTTAAAGAGCTTATAACCCAAAGGAGAGACTAAGTTGAATTAGTTCACAGGCAACATAAAAAGCTGCACATTGAAAAACCATTTGAAGTTGGGCCTGAAGGCTGAGCAAAAGGATGGATAAGTATGCTGGCTAGGAGAGAATGTAAAAAGGGCAGGAAAGAATAAGTCCCATAATGGAGTGTGGGGC
Source organism: Hystrix cristata (assembly GCA_004026905.1). NCBI lineage: Eukaryota > Metazoa > Chordata > Mammalia > Rodentia > Hystricidae > Hystrix > Hystrix cristata. The sequence continues at coordinate 11,179 of PVJO010018999.1, read as the reverse complement.
ATGAGGGAGTTGAAGAGGCAGTCAGGATGTCTTAGCCACTAGCTATCAGTAAGAAAAGATGCCATAACGAGCTTTGCATATTGCTGCAGATATTCCTAGCCATGCCCCATATGTCTTTTTTATCTTCTCCTGGTCCATTGCCCCTCAATGGCCTGAAACCAACAACAAAGGAAATGACTTTGCCTTGTTCTCTCCCACACAAGCCCCTGACCTCAGAGGTGCTTAAGAATCCATGAACTAACCAAACAAGAATTTCATCCTTCCTTCTTCCCATCCTCTCTGTAACTGCTGAAAGCTTGGCCTCTGGATTGACAGAGAACCTTGCACTTGGCTCTGAACAGGTTGCTTAGTCTCTCCAGCCCTCAATTTCTCCACTTATAAACAGACTAATTGTTCTAGTCTCAGGTACTCGGACCAAACAAGGTAACATATGCAAATGTTTGGCTCACAGAAAGCACTCGAAATGTTATTTTAAAAAACTCACTGGAAGCTTTATATATGCTGGGGGGAATTTCACTTTGTTACAAAGTCTTTAATTTCAGTACTTTTCTTACTCCTATGCAAAGATCACTGAAGAACAATTACCTTATTTGGTTATATGTTAACAGCACAAGGAGATACAAAAATTGAGGATTTGTCAAGTCTATGCTAAGGGAGTTAGTTTAATCTTTATAAATAGGTTGCAATATTGCTGTTCTTGTATTGTCCTTATATACAAATCTTCCCACTTGCTTCTTTTTTCAGGATGTTGGAATAATGCATGATGAAGTTTTCCCCAGTACTTGTGAGACTGAAGTAATTTCCTACATAATGTACCACAAACAGATTTAGAAATATTGGGTTCGGATGCTATGATGCATATTCAAATTTCCCATGCCATGGATTATATGGTAGCATGACCAAGTTGAAGAGCCAGTGATTTTAAATGCCTCCTTTATGTTCCATATACTGAAATATTAATAAAGTAGAAAATCAAAGTGAAAGCAATTTAGGGATTCTCATGTCCTCTGATTACAGGCTCATTTCTGTGGGTCCAATTTCAGACAAAGACAAGATATAATGGAAAGGAACTCAGCAGGGGAAACAAGAATGACAAAAGAACTAGAAAAAAGGGAATAGCAGCAAAATCAAAGGGTCAGCATCAAAATATCTCATCTCCATAAAACAACACTATTATAGTCTTCCCTCTTAGCAGAATCCCCAGCTGAGCAACCAGGCTGCTCTATCAAAAATTGGCAGCCTTTGTGTACTGCAGTGCATCATTCAATGTTTATTGCCAGTTGGAAAGAAAGCTTCGGTTTGCATTTTGGAACACTCTGGCTTGAGATGTCTCTTTAGTGCTGTCTGAGAGCCAAGTTCCCCAGGAAGACTACAAGGTCTCTTCTCACTACCTTTTCTTGAACCTGAATGAAAAAGTCCATCTGCTCCCCATGGAGAGGGAGCATACTGGAGTGAGACAGTACTGACATGGCAGGGCAGAGTTTCCTTGCAACTGGAATGTGCAAAGAAGATGGTAAATTTTGTGGAAGGTAAAAAAACAAAAAAACAAAAAACCTCTGTATTAACTGGTTTCATTATGTGCCAGTGACAGTACTCTAAGTCAAATATGTAAGCAACAAAGGAGATTTGATTAGCTAAAAAATCTAGTCAACCCACCTCCACTTGCTGGCCAGCTGTACTGTGTTGCTTTATTCTTACACAAGCTCTCCCCAATGATAGCAAAAATCACCCAAAGTAGCACTAACTTGTAACTAGTTTCAAAATCTCATATGAAGAAATCTGCCTCCATCTCATTAATTCCAGTAGCAATCTTGGGACTAGTTCTGGGCTATGTGCCCAGCAATGAGTATGGACAATTATCTGAAGGAAAATTACGATTCTGTTATCAGAAGAAGGGGAGATGGACTTGGGGCAGGTAAAAACAAGAAAAATCACCTACCTCTTTGGATGAACCTTTTGATCAGCAACTACAAGCAGAATTTTTACAATTGGAGAGAGCTCTTCATTTATTCCTTTGCACATTGACTCATAATCTATTATTTCTCCTCAGGAAAATGTCAAAGACATTAAGATCCACTAGGGTACCTGAATGTTATGCTATTTTGAAGCTTAGACAGAATATCAGTAGAAATGATAAGTTCTTCCTGTGAGTTTGCTGACATGGGGTACTTTAACGCCCATGCTAAATCAAGCAGCAGCCTTCAGGAGCTCCAAGGTAAAGCAAGGATGCGTCAGCTAATTTCTTTACGGAAATTGATAGCTTTGGTTAGAGCCTTCTTGTTTTTTTAGAAGTGTCTTTGTATTTCTGACTTCTTTTATGTTTCTTTCTATTTTGCTGGTCCCATGGGAGCCACCATTATCTTGATTAGTGATTCCCAATTGTTTAAAAATGAGAATTCCTTTCTTACATAAGAGTTTATAAATGTCTTACATAAGAGTTTACGACATTCACTGAATCTCTGAGAAAATACATACTGTCAAATAAATTTACTTATGCTAATGTAATTAAAACAATTGGTATTATATTGATTATAACGGTACCTATTTCCACGTGTAAGGTGAATGGTACATATATGTGCAAGATACATTATGTATTCCACTTGCATAGGGATGTGCAGATCTCACAATAATTCCATAAACCCTTCTGTAACAGAGTCAAGAGACTGGAGTGGGACCCTTAGAGTGATTGTTTTGTAAGGCCTCCAAATGTAAGGTCAGAGCCCTCTGTTCAGCCTTCCCATTCCCTCTGTTTCTATGTCCTTTATATAAATAACTCAAACTGTAATTTCAATAGAAAGAGAACCAAGCAGCAGTCAAGGGAGCTGGCACGAGACTCGATCCCAAGATAGTGACATAACACAGTGTTTCCAGACACTGAAAATGAAGTTACTGACTCAAGGCATGTGCTCCAGGTCGAAGGCATCTGCCAAGAAGAGAACAGTGGGAAGTGCCGATTCAAGGCCTATCTTCGAAGGAGTGTGGCGAATGTCATTAGAGATACAGCATTTTGCTTTCGATCGGGGTATAAAAATAGCAAGGAAACATTTATACCCAAAGGGAAATTTATTTTTAAAGTAGAAATGTAATGCAAAAGTCCTGTTGGAGGTGGCATACTGTGCAGTGAAATTGGTGGACCGGTTTGGTCTGCGCTCCATGGAGCGCGCGTCACCGCCAGGTGTTCATGAGCGCTTAGTCTCCCTCCCAAATTTTTCCTCCAGTTTCTCAGGTGAGTGAACCACTCAGAGGTAACAGACTCTAAATTTTAACCCTGGGCTATAGGATTCCTGCTAGTTTGGGGGACAGAGAATAGTAAATAGTTAAAAAAAATTAAAAGACATTTTAAATTTTGAATTTCTCCTCCAAATCACAAGCATTTATAAATGGGCTCTTCCAAGTACTAATTTGTAGACAAATGTCTAACACTTGCTAGTCACTATTGTTAATAAACATCTGGGCCCAAAATGATACATTTAGCTCAAAAAATAAAAAGTATGGAATTAAATTGTATTTCTTATATTCAAGACTCATCAGTGTTTCAATAATTGATACAATCTCAGCCATTGAGAGATGTTAATCCATAGAGCTTATAATGATTAAGAATATGATACTATATTTGCAGAGTCTGAAGCTAAGAAGTCCTAGTTCTGCCATTAACCTGCCACGTGACCTTGGGCAAGTTACTCAGTCATTCTAAACTATTTCCTAATTTATATGGTGATATCACAAATTTGTAAGATAAATTAGAATTATCATGTCATATAAAAATACTCAACAAAATGAGTGGACCTTGTTAAGTACTAATAAATGTGAACTCTTACTGTAGACTGTGATATGATTGGATATGTTAACACAGCAGTGGTTTTCAATTGCTGCACCCACCCCAGCTAATAAGAGAATTTAGTATTGACTGCAAACCTTTCACTTGCCCTTGCCTCATCTTCTAAGAAAAATTCACCAAACTAGTTCCCACCCTTTTCGTAAAAGATAGAACCACATTAAACAACAAAGGTCAGGAGAAAGCAAAGCAAAATAAGACAGAGAGGCTGAGTAGAACCTACAAATTGAAGAGCTGAAGGTGTGAGTGAGTGACGAAAGGTCATACATACCACATGTTACACGAGAAAAGCATTTAGATACTTGGCATATGAATGTTTCTGGAGCAGCTTTGGAGTCTGAAAAACTGGACAAGAACCAAAAGGAGTTTGAAAGGTACTTCATAAATTGAATTTACTTTGATGATATTTAAGAGGTAAAGATTAGGTTTCAGTTGTGATTATTGCGATTTCAGCGTGGCGCTTTTTCTGGATCATCATTTTGATACTGATTGGGCCACTGGGGCCCTCATTTGTACTTGGTCTACCTAACCACACTTCCTGAATTATCCAGGTACCTTTCTAGCACTGCTGTGACAGGCTTGCCCTGATGGGACTGTTTCATCCCCTCCTGGCTGCCATATTTATTGGGTGAAGTCCACTTAAACAAGCAGAAACGAGTCCTTTTTCTTCCACCCTACTGCCAAGCTCTTCATCATCTGCAACTCCCCATAAGATAGCACTGCCTCGATAATACAGCTGTGGACACCTAGTCTGCACTACCAGGTCCTAAGCTTAGTCTCAGCCAGGTTGGGGAATGTGACCAGCAAAAGCAGAATATTAGAACCATTCTGCGGACATCAGATTCCTTCCATGACAGCGAGGTGCTAAAGCAATCACTGGCACCACAGTGCTGGTGTTAACTTCCAAAAGATACAGTCACGATTTCTCCTTGGAAATGAACATTACGACTCTTCTCACTAGCCTGTTCTATGTGATTACACTGTTTGCTCAGGACAAAATGGCATTTGTTAAAAGACTCTGGATAATGCAGAACACCTTAAACTCATGTAGTGACTGACAGAGTACCAGGGAGAACAGATCACTTTCACATGTATCAGATACACAACTGAACAAGCAATACCATTCAGGCATTTCAAACATTGCCTTCATTCCTTCTTTCTCATCCTTCAAATAGCAGATGTTATTACATCAGCTTCTAAATCTCTCTTGTATAATCAACTAGCTTCATCACATTCAGATATTTAAACAATTTCCACCAAGGAACAATTTAATCCTCACCAATACACTTTGTTTTCACTTACCAGTCTCACCAGCGGTCTACTGAAACCATTGTTGGGAAGGTATTGGGAAATTTTCTGTGCTATCTCAGAACAGCATACATTTTCTACACGGAAACAATATGATTTGATGTTACTGTATATTGAGGCTTAGGGACTTTACCTTTCCAATATAAAATATGTAAGTAAAACAACCCCAAACACCCCATTCTACACAGAGAATTTAAAGTTTTTTTCCAAACAAGTAAGTTTGGAACAGGCTGCTAACACCAAGGACTTTGTTATGTTTGTTATAAATAAGTCAGTGGATAATGATAAATCATTTCTTGGCGGTAACTAAATCAAGAAGATCAGTGATGGCCATTCTAAACCAGCTATAAATTTTATTAGCAATTTTTTAACGAAGCAGGGAAGGGAGCTCATCAGCCTTTTGTCTTTCAGGGTCAAATGAAAGAAAGCTGGAGAGTGGCTGGAGATTTAGCTCAGTGATTAGAGAGCTTGCCTCACAAACACAGGGCCTTGAGTTCAATCCCCGGCAGCAAAAATCAAAGATAGAAAGAGAAAAAGAAAAGAAAGCTGGTGAGAGATACGGGAAGGACTATAGAATATCCTGTGACATAGAATACATGTGACTATAGAATATCCCATGTTACGCAAAGGAAAAAGAAAACGGATGAGTAAAAGAGGAGGCGGAAGTAGAAACTGATCAGCAGACAAGTAGCTGGAGGCTTGTACAGCCTTTAGCTTAAGGGCAGCAAGTTTCAGTTTGATGATGTCCTCAAGGGAAGCCTGCAGAAAAATCTTATGCCAGTGTGACCTTGGCAAACACGAAAATGGATCACGGGCCTTGGAATCTGTGCTAAAATATAGAGGAAAAAGCAGAAGAGAGCTAAGAAAGAGATCGGCTGGAAATAGCAGAGAGAGTTGCAATCATGTCCCAAAGCTAACCAGTGACCTATGTTGCTCTGAGCAATCCTGCCCACCACAGGACTTCTTAGGGTTACTGGGTTGAATATCTCTCTGGAAATGGAAGTCCTCTGCCAACTTGTGGGGAAAAGGTGATATTTCCTGAGGGACTATGGAAATTTGGTCTGATCTCAATAAGAACCTGAACAAGCCAAAGTAAAATGCAGGTTCAATGACCCAAATTAAACTAGACATTTTATGAATCCAAGTGGACATCATTGCCCAACTAAGTTCCAAATGGTGATTTTTTTTTTTTTAAAGCAAGTGAAGTAGGGGAAGGGCATGTGCCCTGAGAACCTGCCCTTCAGTTGCAGCTGTGTAGGCAAAGCCGGGTGGATGACAACCTTGACGGAGGAAAGAAACAGGTAAGAGGGCTGAGAAATGTGATGGTGCGTTAGCAAGGAAATCAGGCTAATCCAGGAAGCGGCTGGCATCTATATGGCGAGGACTCTGCTGGGCACCCAGCAGTAATGTTCCACCGACCTGAGCCTCGTGACATAACTGAGTTCTGCTCCTCCAGACACCCTCACCAGCTTCTACACGTGCTCGTAGTTGGTCCTCACGGATGGCTTTTGTGTTAGTGATGCCTTTCACTTTATCACGTAAGATCTCACCTTGTCGCTTTCATTGTCTCAAAAGGAGATCACAGAAAACTTGTCTTTTCCAAAAGAATTTTTTAAACTACAGATTCATCTCTGTTACTTTTGTATTTTCCTATGATAAGTCAATGAGAAAAATCTTAAGCCTGGAGTTTAATTTTTATTTAATTAAGTGTCCATAAAATACATAGAGACTTGTTTGTAATAGAAAAAGGGATCCAAATAATATTTAACTGAAGTGTTTTGAGTAAGCTGGAGAAAAGGATTCAAAGCAGCAACACAAGTGGTTAAGGATGGGGGACTGTGCACATTGAGCTAGCACTGTCCTAGAGTTGTAATGGAAATAGAAGGGTTCAGAACCCTCCTGGAAATTGTTAGTGATCATAAGTAAGGTAAAATTAGGAGAAAGAAAAATATATCTTCATTATTTAGCACCTGAGAATTTTCTACTTAAAGAACAAAAGAAAGGAAAGACATGAGAAGAAATGGCTAAATAAAGACACAGACAATTCAAGTAATTTATTGTAATGAACAGCAATCAACTTCCACAAAGAAAATATAAAGATATAATTGGAATCTACAAATACCCTATATAAGAATTCTAACTTCAGTGTTTAGTTGCTTGAATCCAAACTCCCATTTCTAATATGAGTTCTATGAAGAAACTTGTAAGTTTTTCTTTTGTGAGTTAGACCTCAAGCCACCCACACTGTTTCTGGTTTCAGATTTTCTTCCCCTAGATCTGTGGAAAATGGAAAAAAGGAATCATTGCAAGGGGACCTGGAAGCCTTAGGTTCTTGCCCTGCTTCTCAAACCAGCTACCAACAAATATATCAAGTTGCAATTTTTGGTAAAGGTTAACCAAATGGACAAACCTTCAGAACTAATGTTCTTAGATCAGTTACCTAACTCTGAGCTGGTTTCATGGAAATACAACCTGTGTAGTACCGCAGGCCTCTCACTTAGAAGGGCCCTATGGTTGGATTAATGCTCTTCTATCACCATCTTAAAATTCCTACTAATTTTTTTAACAAGATACTGCACATTCTCATTTTGCACCTATCCTGTAAAACTTCTGTAGATGGTAATGGCTGAACAGTGCCGAGCCTCTTTAACTGTAAAATCAGTATTGGAATATCCCCAGCACCCTTTCAGCTCCAGGATGTGAAGAGACAAATGCTTTAGGATTTAAGGAGTACAATGCCACAACTGCAAGGAGATCTTTCCAGGATTCCATTTCCAAGACCGATTTTCATCTTTAAATTGGCCACTATGCCCTAATGATAGAAACTGCAGGACCTATCATGTTATGGATTATCTGGATGCCTTTTCCTTCTCTCGTGACCAATTTCTCATTATAGTACCCCTGACTAGCCACCTATTGCCATAAGAATGTTGCAAATAAAACCACCCTGAAACTAAGAGGCTTAAAGCAAAACCCCTTATTATGGTTCTCAAGTCCACAGAGCCTGGATGATTCTGCTGATCTCAGTCAGGCCTGGCTGAGCATTTCTCTGGTCTCAGCTGGGTCTTTCTCTCATATTTCAGATGGTCTCAGCTGGCACTTCTCAGTTCTCTTCCTATGGTCTCTGTCTCTCTGATAGACTGGTCCTGGCTTACAGAAGCTGGCAACAAGTTTAGAAGCAGAAGCAAGCAAAGCTTTTGAGGTACAGACCTAACACCCACATGGTGTCACCATTGTGCTCCATCATACAAAGCAAATCATAAAGCCAACCCAGATTTCAGAGTGGGGGGACTAGGCCTTGGTGGGAAATGTTGGATGGCTTTCCTGATGGCAAGAGCTACAATTCACAAAAAGGAAAGAATAGGAACAATAAATTGTCCACACTCGCATTAATCAAAACTTCCACTTGCTATACAGCAAAACACAGCTGTGTGATCATAAGCAAATCACTCAGGGTCTCCTCCCACTGCATCATTTTTATAGCCAGATTAGTGCTAAAGCTCCTGCTCCAACATCCCCATAGCCTGCAGACCTCTTTATTCTCACTTCAACTACTTTCCAATCCTCTGGGCCAGGCACCTCTCTCTACACCCTAGATAATCAAAGTGATTGATTTAATCTACTTTAATCTTTAAAACAGCTTTGACTGGCCCTGAAAACATAACTCCAAGAACAACTCTGGAAGTTTCTGTGTTTCTGAACCATGTCATATACCTGCTTGCAATGTTCAAAAGGGCAGCAAATAGTGAATCACCCAGATCCAGGATCTGCAGCTCTGTGGCCCTTTCATCTCCATGGAGCAGAACACTGTTTTATTTGAATGCTCTCTCAGCCACCCCCACCCCCACTAGACTGCATCAAGCACTCACCGTTCCAGCCAAAACACACTGGTGCAGCTCACTGCAGACCTTTGAGCAGGGGCAGCCTTCTCGTCAATAAATGAGAGGGACAGTGTTCTTGCTGAAGCCTGCAAGGTCCTGTCAGCTTTATGCTTGCCGATTTACATGGCTTTTTAAAAGGCATTATCATATCATTTTATTGCAAAATTAAATCTGGCCAGTCAAGACTTTGCCAGGCTGGACAATGTTAACTTATCAAAGTAACAAGATAATCACTTAATTTTTTCCATCGTTGGACGTTCCTCTGATCTTTATAACTCACAATACAGCTTGCTCCAGTAAGCGGTCTGAAGGGACTCCATATGAATCCAGATCTTGTTTTTTGTGATTTTCCCCTAAAAAAAAGAACATTAAAGTACATAAGTATACCTACAAGGATGTGCAATGGTCAGGACCAGCAACCACAGAGACAGGCATGTTGCACGTGCCTTGCCAGACATATGCAGGGGCTGCTTTTGCTGCTGGCTCAGGGAATGAGAGCTAAATTTGGTCTATATCATTGTGTTTTTAACTGCAAACTGCTTCTTAGGCTGCCAGATATGCCTTTTGTTTTGTGCATTCATTTGTGTTTCACAGTCTCCAAAATAAACCTGTCTTTGCAAATCAGAAAATCTTCCACTAAGCCAAAAAATGAGGAGTGATGACAGAGGACCAGCCAATCTATCTTTCGCTTGCTGACATGCGCACCTCCCCTTCAGTGGTTTCTGCCATTTTGTTACGTGTCCATATTGACCTGAAGTTCGAGTAACACAGTGGGCTCCCTCACCTGCAAGGTGGCCTTTGAAGGACACTGAGGTTTGACCCTTGGTCACCTTATATCCCTTCAGGTGGTGAGAGTTTTTCTCTAAGAATTCCAACATTCTATGCATCTAGTGCTTTGTACATGTGTTTCAGGTACTCAGGCAGAAAACGAGAAGCATGGGTAGGTAGGGAGAGTAGCATGCATGGGGGGAAGGAGTACCAGTTTGATGCAGCATCATACTTGCAAATGGGGGGTGTTGCCAGTTTAATCCGACCTGATATTACCAGAGGTCCTCCTATTTTCACTCCTTGCCTATAAATTATCTTCTAAAAAGTAAAAGCACTGGAAGAGATAAAACAAATCACATGTTGGGGTAAAGAGGTGGGTACCAAATCAGGCAAAATACAGTCAATGCCTTAAATTGCAGGAAGGAGTCAGTGTAGTCATTTATAGAGTGAAAGAGCCAGGCTGAGGCACATCATCCAGATCTGGAAGCTTACAAGCGGCCTCTGGACTTCTTTCCACCAGTCACCCTAACTTACAGGGCGTGGCATCAAGGTCTTGGCTCGGCACGTAAGACCCCTCGCAACATGGGCCAGGGCCACCATCCATTCATTCTTCTTCCACTTTTCTACCCAGAGTCTTTGCTTTGCTCCTACCACAAGACTTACCACAACCTTAAAGATGCTGTTAAACACCCCAGACCTTTACGTATGTCTTCCTCCTGTCTGCTCCATCATCTCACTTCCCATGACAACTTACTTATCACAGAAACTCTTATTCTTTCTTCACAAATCAATTTAACACCTCTAGGCTCATATAGAACCCTGAGAATATTTCTACCAATTACTACTCTACATTATAACCTTTGCTTTACCTGCCTGTTTTCTTTTGGAAGGACGGTCATCACAGTAATCATTGTTTTATCCCTTCTGTGTTGCAAAATGCACAGCATGAGTGAATGAACCATGAATGAACCAAACAGGCCCAAAGCCTGTTAGAAATGTAGACTCCTGGATCCCACCTCAGATACATCCATCAGAATCTTCATTCTACAAAGATTCCCAAGGGATTAGACATCAGAGTTTGAGCAGCACTGATTCAGCTTACTCTGATTTCTCGCTGCTGTAAACACCCGGAGAATTGACTGTCCAAAGCTCTGGGTTTGGTAATTATGAATGTATCTGCCTTCCACTGCGTTTACCTGATACAGTGAACCTATAATTGCATATGCTCACATACTCTCATTCTTGCCTTCTCACCCAGAAGGCCACACAGGTGCTCTTTTGCTACTCCCTTCAGCACCCAGCACTAGTGTATACCCAGAGTAGGGGCTTGGTACGAATTTATGCCAAAGGCTAAGAGCCACTCAAAAAGAACCAAGTTTATAAAACC
>PVJO010018998.1:17044-35427 GCA_004026905.1 Hystrix cristata | reverse complement strand
GATAATTTTGAATCAAATACTGGACATCATGAATATTAAGTCTGGAGAGTTTGGATTCTATTTTTCCCCACTGATGAATATTGTTTATTTTATTTTTTTAATTTTTTTGTATAAAACTGCATCTTCTTTATTTTTCATACTTTAATTTCAGAACAAAATAAACAAAAAATAAGATCACAATACACAACATCCAATCCTGCTGTCAAGTTATGGAGGGGATGGGGCTTGAGGCCCTTGCTTCCTGCTTTCAGCACAGGGCAGGAGAAACCACTAGACGCGAGCAGAGGGAGTGAGGTGGGACAGGACCACTCGGGCTGCTGGGGGAGGCATGGGGACACTATACAGAGGGCACAGGCTTCCTACAGTGGGAGCTCCTAATCCACTTCTTCCATCCGAGATGTGTCCTCATCCCCTTCAAGGGGAGGAATCTCATCAGGAACAGCAGCACTGGGCTTCTCCACGGTTATCTCATCTTCATCGATACCCAGGCCCAGCTTGATCATGTGGTAGATGCGGTTGGAGTGGGTCTGGGGGTCCTCCAGGGAGAAGCCAGAAGACAGCAGGGCAGTCTCAAACAGCAGCACCACCAGGTCTTTAATGGCCTTGTCATTCTTGTCAGCTTCGGCCTTCTGCTGCAGTGTCTCCACGATGGGGTGGTCGGGGTTGATCTCCGGGTGCTTCTTGGCCATCATGTAACCCATGGTAGAGTTGTCATGGAGGGCCTGGGCCTTCATGATCCGCTCCATGTTGGCTGTCCAGCCATAGGTGCTAGTCACGATGCAGCAGGGTGAAGACACAAGCCTATTGGAGATTGTCACCTTCTCAACCTTCTTATCCAAGATTTCCTTCATGAGTTTGCACAAGTTCTCGAACTTGGCCTTGCTCTCCTCCATCTTCTTCTGTCCGAGTATGTGTCTCGCATGAAGGAGACACAGAAGTCCACCTACTATATCACAGGTGAGAGCAAGGAGCAGGTAGCCAACTCTGCCTTTGTGGAGCATGTGCAGAAGCGGGGCTTCGAGGTGGTATACATGACCGAGCCCATCGTTGAGTACTGTGTGCAGCAGCTGAAGGAGTTTGATAGGAAGAGCCTGGTGTCCGTGACCAAGGAAGGCCTGGAGCTGCCTGAAGATGAGGAGGAATATTGTTTATTTTAGAAGGTCATTTTCTGGGGGCTAGGATTGAACTTCAGCCTCCCTTGCTCATGAAATAGTCTCCTTAGTTCATCCGGGTCTTTTGTCTGAGTTAGGCTGCATTATGTTTCTTTTGCACTTGAGTGATTGAAGGATCAGTCAGAGAGATAGGAATTCAGTGTTTGGGGATCTCCTTTGTGCTTTTTTCTCTTTTAAAATTATCTTTTAGAATTTCCTTTGCTAATTTCTCAGGCCAGGAAGATTGTGGGTTTTTCTGTCTGCCCTTACAACTGTGTGTGTTGTGTGCCAGCACTTAGCCCCAGGTCAGAAGCCTAGAGACTGGGATTTGTCTACTTCAGATTGTCTACTTCTGTCTGTTCTTCTGTAACTTCAGGTAGTTGCTTAAAAATTTTTTTGTTTGTTTTGGTTTTGAGACAGGGTCTTGCTATGCAGTTTAGGCTGGCCTTGAACTCACAGTGATCCTCCTGCCTCTGCCTCCCACATGCTGGGTTTACAGGTGTGTGCCACACCTGTTACTTTTTCATTATGTTCAGTAGTTATGGTTATTCTTTATGGGTGGAGGAGGACTCATTAGTAGAGGTTTATATTATCATAACCAGAAGCTACTTCATTTCTTTTTAATTAGAAAATATTCTTTTTATGCCTTATTTTCCTTATTTTCATTTCTAATTCTCTCCAGAAAATTTTCATCTTCCTTTCAAACTCTTTCTTTTATCTGGTTACCTAATTTTTGTGTTTTAATAACACAATTTCATCACTTAATTTCTTTTAGCTTGTTTTGAAATATTACGGTACGCCGTAGTTTTCATGTTTACTGGACATGTCTCTGCTGCTTATTCTGTTTTCCTCTTAATTTATTTATTTTTAAATAGGCAAATGAAATTTACATATATTTATTGTGTATATCATTATGTTTTAAAATATGCAACCATTGTGGGATGGGCAAATTAAGCTAAGTAACATACACATTACAAACTTATTTTCTGTAATATTTTACATACTTTCTCTCTCTCTCTCTCTTTTTTTGTTTTTGTTTTTGTTTTTTGAGACAGAGTCTCACTTTGTAGTTCAGGCTGACCTTGAACTCACTATGTAGTCCAGGCTGGCCTTGAAGTCTTGGCAATCCTCCTGCCTCTGTTTCCTGAGTGCTGGGATTACAGGCATGTGCCACCATGCCTAGCTTATTTTCTTTTTTCTCATGGTGAATTTGTATGGGATTTAATTTTTGTGTGATTTTTCTATTGCTCATTTTTTAAGGTGAAATAAATTTTCTTATAATTTTAGGAGGGAGGAATGGGTCATGGTAACTTTAGGGCTTCTCTTCTATTTTTATTTTGTTTTTGCAAGGTGCCCTTGGTCCTTTCTGAGATTTACTTTCTTTGGTTCCTTTCCCAATTTTATTAGTACTCTCATTCCTTTGTATTTAGCGTTCTTATACTATTCAGTTGGATTCTATTCCTAGTGGTTTCTTCTCAGTGCAGGGATTTATTCTGAAAGTGTCCTTAGGTTGGGTAGTTTTTGGATTGAGTCTGCTCCATCACTGTCAGATCTCATTGTCTGAAGAAGCCTTTTGCTTAGCTGCTGTTTTCAGATGAGGTCACCACAGTTTCCAGTGAGTACCTGTTGACCTTTTGGGAGGGCTCCTGACCTGAGGACCATTTGCCTTCCTTTTGTGTCTTCCTGCATGGATACTGACACTATATAGGTGTGTGATTGCCTCAGTTTGTTCCCATTCTCTGTACTTGGTTCATAGGGTTACCTTGTAACCTAGTTTCGTTGTAGTGAGTGGGTCTTTGGTTTTATTATCTTGATGTATCTGTTTTTAATGAAAGGTTGTGTGCTTACTCAAATCAATGCTGCTGCTGTTGCCCTCTTTCCAGAACCTTCTTTCATTGTGCTTAAACCTATTCTCTTCAGGTCCTTAAACCATATTGTCTAGTATTTAATATCCATTTATTGACTAAATGGCTGTTTCCTTTAGTACCAGGCTTGAAACTATTCATCCATTCTCTGTTTTCTTTAATAAAGAAGTGGTGATTAAAACTTATAAATATGGAAGCCTACAGGCACTGTTGTGTTTTCCTTATTTTACTGGGTTTCTGCTTGCTCTTCATTTTTTTTTGAGATTAAATAATATTGTTTTTGGGTAATATATATTCAGGGCATGAAACTGTAAACAAATCCAAGGAATGATGGGTAGTAAAATTAGAAAAGTTATGTCTGTGGTGAGTGAGGGGAATACAGTCAGAGAATGGTACAGGTAAAATAAGAAAATGTCTTCTAATCTGAATGGTGGGTAAATGGGTATACATTAATTACTGTTTTTCGATTTGTATATATGACTGTATGCCCTCTTTCATATCATGAAGGTATGCTAAGCAGTCTCTGAGATTCAGTCTGAATTCAGGTTCCCTGAGTGTCTTTCCTTGGGAAGTCACTGAGCAAGGTGAAGACTGAGTTCTAGGAAAGAAAAACTCACCTCTCTTGGGGATTTGGCACTGCTATAGTGTAAGGGAATCTCTGGAAAAAATGTGGTATGGGAGTGGGTTGCTTTTTTATTAGTACATGTTTGCAGTACATAATATTTACATTCCCTTGTGGGGAGTTGGTAGATGTACATAACACATCTTAATTCCCTTTTTCAACCTATTTCCCTCCACTCCCTCATCCTTCCCTTCATCTTTTGATTCCCTTCCTATTTGAGAAACATCTATTTCTCTACTTCTTGTAATCTTTTATTTTGCTCTTTATTTATATTTTGGGTTTCTCATACAAGAGAAACCATGCAATATTTGTGTGTTAGGAGTGGATTGCTTTTTATTTTCTAGTTAAACTTAACGGAAAAGTAGTTAAAAACAACACTTTTGTGGGGATAAAGTGGGTGTCCCCTAGCTCTCTGAGGATACTGTGGAGAAGAATAGGAACTTCTCTGGCTCAAGAATAAGTAAGAATCTGGGCCACACTTGCCCAGGGATTGTGCCTTGGGTTAAAAACACAATGTGTTGGATGTGGGACTCTTGATGATGACATCTTTCAACAGTGTGTCTTTTGGGCCACATCCTTCCAGTCTTGACTGTTTGCCCCCTAAGTCTGATGTATAACTGGGGCTTCCTTCTCCCAGGAGAAAGGATACATATGTGAATGTCTGAACATTACTGTATTCTTGATGTGCAGTTTGTCTGAGTGTAGGGTTCTACTGTGGGGACAATTTACTTTTAGGAACTTGAAGGCATTGTTTCATAAATGTCTTGCTTCTAGTGTTGCTTTTGAGAAGTCCAAGACCATTTTGATTCTTGGTGTTTCCTAATGCAGAATTTTGAAAAGTATCTAGATGCAAGTAGCATCTTTTCTTTATCCCCAGTTTCTAAAGTTTTACAATGATGTACATTGTGGTATGCCTCGTTTTATTTATTTTCGAGGCATCCTTTAATCTGCTACTACCTAAACATTTCCCAATTTTGTTAATGATTTTAATGCCTCTGGTTTTCCTATTGTCTTTTTCTCATATTCTGACACTAGGTCTATTGCACTGATAATTTCTCCCTTGTTTCTCTTTTTGCTGTACTTTGAGGAAATTTCCTCAACTGTATCTTCTAGCCTTTCTATGGATTATTTCTGGGATTGTGTTTTTTTTTTTTTTTTGGATTGTGTTTTTAATATGCATGAACTTTCTCTTTTTTTTTCTTGGTACCACCCCCCCATAGCATGCCAACATTCATTAATAGGTTTTGATTTTCTTCTTCTACATAGACTCTATTTCTCCAAGTTGATTTGCTGTTTCTTAGGTCTATCTTACATTTACAGGCTTTCTTTAAATGACTGGCCATTCTTTGCTGTCTATTCATGATTAAGGATTGAGCTGAGAAGCTAACCTGAGCATGTTGGTCAACCATTTATTGGGGAACCTCTGGTTAGAGGTTAGATCTTTCCTTTTTGGTTAGTTTCACAGAACAAGGAAGGAACAAAAGAAAAAAGCTTCTCATTTTCAGCCTGAAAGATAAGAATCCAGCTATTAGGTGTTGGTGGGCAGAGTTGGTTAAGCTTGCTTTCAGCATTCACAGTTCATATGAAACTTCTTGGTTTATGTAGGTTACCCTCATCTTCAAATGTGTGTGATCGCCTCCATTATGGAGTTCCTATGATATATGTTCTTTTTGAGGAATGAATTACAGATCTGCTGAGTTGGGAAGAGATACCCTTTCAGGGATGTGAAGTATGGGAGAGGATTTAGGGTTCCAATACTCTTAGGCACTTTTCATTCATCCCTTTTTTACACACCTCTCATTCCTACCCCATCCCACAGTATCAGAGATGCACATCTATTTGTCCTTGGCTTTCCCTGCTGTTGGCCTGGGATTTGACTTTCTCTGGCCTGCCATGCTTCCAAAGTAATATTGTTTTGTTGCCTGTTCTCCCTTTCTTCACATCTTAAAAAAATCTTTTTATTGAAGTCCAGTGTCATTTCAGGTGTGCTTTATTTTACTTTGTAGTCTCAACCTCTTTCTCCAGCTTTATCAGGTCTAGCATCTTTTCATGGTTTAAGTCTTACTTAAATAGAATCTCTTCTGAGAGACCTCAGGCCACTCTATGTAAAAAAAGGTATTTCTTAACTTCATCTTTATTCTCTACTTTAGTTCCTTGTATATTTCTTTATAGACCTTTTAAAAATGCTAATGGTCCTTTTGGTTCAGGGTTTGCATTTTCTTGTCTGCTCCATGAGACCAGGGACTGGGGCTATGTTATATACTGTTTTATTTTCCATATTTGGCACACAGTTGACCCTCAGTAGACATTTGTTGACCAAGTGAAAGAACAGATTATACACAGACTGTATGAACTTTAAGAATTGATAACAATTTCCTCAGTTTTCTTATCTGTAAAAAATATGGCAAGGGAATAACATTAGCACCTACTTCATAGGATTGTTGTGAGGCTTGCAAAAGTCAAAGACTGAAGTGCTTAGAACTGTGTCTGGCACATGACAAACACTAGAAAAGTACTAGTTATAGTTAGGAGTCTTAAAACCAATCCTCAAAGAGCTACAATTTTATGTGTACTTGTCATTCAACTTTGGCTTTATCGTATGGTGGATTGATTTATTCTTGAGTGTTGTGAGGTATGCTTTGAATCACAGTACATCTGAATTTTAACTTCAGGTCAATCATGAATATCTGCTTGGACTTTAATACTGTCATGGAAGAGACTCTGATTCCACCACAAACCAGGAGCCCAAATATTCCCCAGAAGTTATTCACATAGCCAAGATGTTTAAGGACGGTGCTGACTGGATATAGTTCAGCTTCTTTTTAGGCGATTGTGGAATATCTGCATCTTCTTAGGGAGCAGAATTTATTTTCAGTGAAATAATTTTCTTTTGAAATTGAACCACATTGATTGGATAGGTGGTTGGTAATTCAAATATGTCTTGAGTATCGAACTTAGTTGTGGAAATTTAAAGAGCAGCTCATAGTCATCAGCCTTTGTATGTCTCTGAAATTAATTTATATGAAAAAGCTCCTTAGTCCTTCAAAAATTTATGTTTTTTATAAATAGAGAGCTCAGTGCAGTTTAGCACTGAGAATAAAGCATTTCCTAGTTTTTATTTGTTAAATCTGTGTGTCTGAGTTTGTATTTTCTTGAACAGACCAATAATTCTTTTGTTTCCCCTTCTCCTTGAAGTTTCAAGTACAGAATTCAGATAGCTTGTCTCATCAGTTAGAAAGTATAAGCTTATGAGACACCCTTTTGATGGGTTGGGATGTGCTTTAAATTTGGACTCAGATTCTTCCATTTGAAAATCTTTTTTTTTTCTATGTGTTTTTGCCTGTGATTTTTTTAAATTTAATTTTATTTTAATGGTACATTTTAGATGTACATAGTGATAACATTCATTATAGGGGATTTGTACCTGTATATGACATATCTCGTTGCTTCTTTTTTTCCCATTCCCATCCCCCACCCCCCTCCTCCTTCCCTATTTACAAAAGCTTTGTTTCCATTTTTTTCCTTCTATTTCTTATTTCTCATGTCCTCTGTTCTATTCCCCCTCCCTTGTTCCCTTTCCCATTTGGACATTTTCTTCCCTTTCCCAATATAATACATTTTAGTCTTTATTTACACTTTCAGTTTCTCACACCAGAGAAACTATGCCATATTTAAACATGTGTGTCCGATTTATTTCACTTAAGAGCATTTGAAAATCTTGATCTTGAGAAAGCTGACAGTAAATTTTAAAAACAAACCTCTATAATATAATATGATTGCATCAAAGTATAATAGAGTTCCATATTCCATTTCAAATAATTACTATTGTGCAACAAACACTGAGCTTGAAGGAAATATACTGCCTTTATTACTTTATTCATTACACCATGAAATGCATTTGACTTTCAAAGTTCCTAGACAGAACTTTATAACCAGTATTGGTTAAAAGCAGAAAAACCACCTTCTCTTTTGACTTAAGTAAGTTCTCCCCTTCCCCTTTGAATCGCAAATGCCCCATCTCTGGCAAATGAAGTGTTTCTGTGCTTAGACTTTTTCCAATTGTCAAGTAAATAGGTCTTACTAATTCATGTGTGAAAGCTAACTGGATGAGTTTATGTATATGCGTATTTTTAAATGTGCTAAAAATGTGCAGTAGGTTACAACTAGTTCAAGTGCTCCTCTTTGTAGAAGGCATATCAGAAATTGACTCTATTATTTACCATTTATGTGACCTTGGCCAAGTTCCTTAACCTCTGTAAGTTGGAGTTTTCTTACTGGTAATATGAAAATAAGAATAACGCAACCATTTTTTTTCACAACCATTGTTTTTATGTTCACTAACATGCAGTAGACATCAAAATTTAGAATTATTTGTGGTTATTGTGACTTTCTAGAAGTTGAAGATTATGTTTTATTTATTGTTAATTTGTTAGCACCTCAAAGTGCCTAGTCAATCAATGTCTAATGAATGAACACTGATATCCTTTCCTTTCCTTTTGTTTAATTTGTTGCTTATTGTCTAAAATATTCCCTACAATTCCTAAGGTGCTACTTTTCACAAGTTAAATGCTCAAAAACTTAGTTGAATAATGTGTGTAGAAGTACTTTGAAAAATGTAAATGGTTATACAAATGTATTGTTTAATGATGATGTGGATGACCATGGTGATGGTCATGGTATTATTGGAATTGTGTGCCAAACAAAAGAGGTGTTGCTAACCTCTCCTGTCTACTGAAAGTGCCAGGTAAAGTTTGCCATTTGGAAATAAAACTGAATGAAGAATATCTGTGTAAGTATGCAGCTATTTGAAAGAGTGGAACAAGGCACTGTGTGACATCTGACATCCTTTGGACTGTTTTGGCCCTCTACCTATGTGCATCCTTTCTCATCACCCTTCATTTGTATTCTTTGTGAGGTTTTGCTTTTAGTGAAAGAGGATGAACTTCTTCAAAAGAGTAACATTATTTGATCAAGGATTTGCAAGGAACTCTGCTTCTCTGCTAGAACTTCCAAACAATACTTTGGTTCTCCTACATCTTCATTTCTGTATTTCTTTATTATTAGCTGTGTTTATTTATTATTCTTAAAAATGTCGGTCTTTGAATATATAAAAGAATTTTAGTACCAGATGCTGCAGGAGAAAGAAAAAAAGAGAGGGCAGAGGAGAAAGGGAGGAAGTGAGAGAGTAGAGGGAGGGAAGAAGGAGAGAGAGAGAGAGAGAGAGAGAGAGAGAGAGGAGTTATGCTTGATTTTGGTGATATAAGATCACTACTGTGTTTTCCTTACTCCATAGCTTACTCCATTTTGAGTGACAGAGTTTTGGATTGGGAAAGGAAAAGGAGAAGAATCTACATGTAGTGACTACTTATGGTAGTGATTTATTATGCTATTCAATGTGCTAAGTAGTTGTACTTACAAGTACAACTTACATATACAACTTACAAGTTTTACTTACAAGTTGTACTTACAAGTAGAAATACTTGGGGCTGGGGATTTAGCTCAGTGATTAGAGTGCTTGCCTTGCAAGCACAAGGGCCTGAGTTCGATCCCCAGCACCAAACAAAACAAAACAAAACAAAACAAAAACCAAAAAAACCAAGTAGAAATACTTGTAGCAACCCAGTGAGATGATTGTCATTACCCTCATTTTATAGATTAAGAAACTGAGTCTAAGAGAAGTTTATTACTTAGACTTGTACCCAAGTTCTCATAGTTAGTAAGTTGAGGAACCAGAATTCACACAAAATGTGGGTATTAGTTTTAGCTGTGGCTCTTTTAATTTTCTATATAATCAGACTTTTGGTTCCTCTATTTTTCCATGTGTGAAATGATTTTTTTCTATGGGTGAAAAGCTGTCATTGTTGGGGATGGGATGGGGAAGAGGGCTGTGATAACTTTTGTAGTAGCTGCAGAAAATTGTAGATGTTTAATGAAGCAAATGATGAAAGATTTGGAGAAGCTGAATGTGGGGCCAGAAATGGAAATACAGAAATTACATGGTCTATATTTTCTGTGTTCTAGTGATTTGCTTAGGAGCCTGGTGAGTGGGAGTTATGGGTGTGAATCTGGAAGGGAATGAGAAAGGAGTGCATCCAGAACCTGGAAAATACCCTTCACAAATATTGTTTGGCTCATGATACCAAGGGATTTATTTGTTAATTCTGTGGGTGTGGTAATAATAGTATGATTATATTATAAGCATCTTCATTAGGTAAAGATTATACAGAAATATTTAGAAGTGGAATAATGTGAATAAAATTTGCTTAAATATTGAAGGAAAATAAAAAAGAAAGAATGGAATGAGACAGACAGTAACAATTGAGGTCCTTATCTTTTTTTTTTTTTTTTTTTTTTTTTTTTTTTGGTGCTGGGGATTGAATTCGGGGCCTTGCGCTTGTTAGATAAGCATGTTACCACTTGAGCTAAATCCCCAGCCCCAAGGTCCTCATCTTACAGAGGAAGGGAGCCTAACTCATTGTGAAATTACTAAGCCCTGTAATTTTTCTCCTGAGATTATTTTCCCCAAAAGATCCTTCCCAATTGTATGGCCCGCTAAAGGCTGTTAGTTGAGACTACCTCAGAAAATAAAGAATGTTTTCAGGCCTCTTCTATGACAGTTCTCTGAGCAAGTTAGGGCAGGACTGGAGCACATATCATCCTAGCACTGGGATGTCCTTTGTTTCTCACAGTTAATTCCTTGGAGAAGGACTTTTGTCTGTCCCTCTGACTCTTAGAATAAATGTTCTTTGGTCTCACTCTGTCTTTGTAGATATGATCCCGTTCTCACTTATTCAGTCACCTCTCAACTAGAAGAGTTCCACACTCCAAAATGGATAGTGGTGGAGCTGAGAAGCAAGTAACACAGGTAGTTCTTATAAAAGAAACTGTTCTTTCCATAAGTAATAAGAAGAGGAGGAGGTAGAGAAAATTTTTAGTGTCACATCCAAGATTCCAAAGTAGTCAGTGAAAAGAATATAAATTCTAGACTGCTTTATTGTGCCAAGAGTTATGTGACACATTCATCCATCCATCTAACGTTTATTTAGGACCAGACACTAATTAAATGCTGGATATAGAAAAAAATAAAGAGATACTTCTGAACATCCAACTGAGGAGACAGCCACTGAGTTAATAGGGCAGTGATAAGTATCATGATAGAGGGAAGCCCTGGGTGGTGCAGAAATGCTAAGGAACTACATCTAATGCAGCAGTGGTAGGGAAGGTTGGTTATACAAAGGAGAAGCTTTGAAGAATTCTTAGGAGTTGCGTGGGCAGGGAAGTGTGGATTGCATTCCTGTAGCAGAGAATGTGTGCAGAACCACGGATGAGCATGAGCACTGAGAAAGTTGGACCTTTCTGGAGTTACTGTGGTTGAAGCATGCACACATGGCAAAGAGCAGAAGATGAAGCTTGACAGGTAAGCGGGGTGCTGTTTTTGGTGGGTTCCAGATGCTAAGTTAATTGGATTTTGACTAACAAAAAATGATGAAAAATTAAATTTTAGGAAGGTCACTCTGGATGTCATGTGGAAAAAGAATCAGAAGGGAATCAGTCTCATCATTGCAGCAATTAATCTAGGAAAGAGGTTGTGTGAACTTGAATTAAGGTGATGTCAGTGTGGATGAAGAAGAGAATAGACCGTAGAGATGATTTCTAGTCAGAATCATTAGGACTAATAAGTAGAATCTATTAGACATGAGAGATGGAGTAGTGAATAAAGACATACATGCAGTGGTAATTAAGGAACCTGTCTGATTCCTTACTGATCCTCTAATCAAGAGAAGAAACTAAAAAGCTATCAGCTGCTGTGGGATGCTGAGGCAGGAGAACTGCAAGTTTCAGCCCAGCCTGGGTAACTTAGTGACTTAACAAGACCCTGTATCAAAAGAAAAAGGTTGAGGATGTAGTTCAGTGCAAAGCCCCTGGGTTCAATTCCCACTAACACACACACACACACACACACACACACACACACACACACACAAAAGTATCAGGTATAATTTTTACTTAAACCATTGTGATGAATAGTTTTAACCATCCACATTTGAGAAATATGTCCAGATATTTTTTATTTGTGATTATAATTTCTCAGTGAAAGTTTACACTGAAGAAAATATGGCTGAAAAGAGGACAACAACAAATCCATTATCTCTTAGACTTTATGTAGTATAGGAAGCAGGAAATAAAAAATAAGATGGAATTAGAACATGCACTAACGGATCTGCAACATTAATTACCAACATTGGTAAAGAATGTTGAGGAAGTACAATTTTAATTTCTCATGCAAATCAGAGCAAAACAAACAAACAAAGACCCCTGATGCTCAGAGATATTAAATGGTTTGCTTGAGTTCACGCATAACTGTAGGTAGGAACTCACACTCCTGCTCTGAAGGGCATGGTACCCAGCCTGTTAGTGAAAAGTAGAGTTCAAGTCATGAAAAGTAGAGTCAGAATGGCCACCTGGAGAAAAAATGAGTACTGCAAATGATAATAAGGAGCTATTAAGTACTTTTGGAATATGTGTCAAGAGAAATGAGTTTTTGAAGTTCTTTTACAATAAGACAGAAGAGATAATCCATGAAAAAACACTACATTATATATATATTATTCAATAAGTTTTATCTGGGAATTATCAGTGTAAATGATATTAGAATTTATAGAATTTGTTTAAAGACTGCCAATAGGACATAACCTAGTAGATATTTAAATTTTCAATTCATTTCAACCACTGTGTTATTTCTACTGCTATGTAGTTAGCATTGTGACACATTTGTAAAGGAGTTACAAATGAAATATAAGATAGCTCTGTCCTTAAGGATGCTGAAGTGTTGTTAGGGAGACTGGATTTGCAAATATGAAACTAATTTGGAATCATCCAGAATAGCTTATAATAAGTAACATATTTGTATATCTGAAGTGATACAATTTAGGAGGCAGATAAGTTGTTCTCTGGGTGGTCAGAAAAGGGAGCTACTGATAACACCTAGAGTCAACTGGAAGGCTTCACAAATGATGCAACTCTTAAGACGGATCTTGAAGGGTGAATGCAATTTGATTTTTCAAAAGAAGGATCAGGACTAGTGAAGTGGACATGTTTTGCTTTGCGTTCCTAAGAATAAACAGAAATTTAGTGTAATAGTTCATCTGTTCACTGTAGTGTTACCTAATAAGATAGTGGAAGCAATCTAACTATTAAACAGTAGAATAGGGGAAGGATTACTATTTTGTGCTATATTCATATAATGGAATATTATTAAACTAATATAAATAATTTTGGAAAACAATGTGGTCTCTGGAAAATTATGGCTCATAGCAATTTAAACTATCAGTTCTACCATTTACTAGCTTTCTATCTTTAGGGCAAGTCACTGTTTTTGAGCTTTGCTTTATTTATCTATCAACGGAAATGATAATAACCACAGTTCAAAAATTATTGCAGAAATTAAAAATAATGTATATACAGCATCTTTAACAGAGTGGACACTCAATAAATGTTACTATTAATGCTTAATGATATATACCTGTTGGTATGTAAATAAGTGCTGTTTTTCTTTTTTTTATTTTTATTTTTACCAAGAACATGTATTGGTACATTGTATACATAATGATCATAATCAACGTGGTTATTTTGTACCTGTACATGATACATCTTGGTTTTTCCCCCTCTTCCCCCCTTCCCCTCCCCTCCCTTCCATTCACCCGCCCCTCCCTATTTGCAACAACTGTATTTACACTTTTCCATTTTTTTTCCCTTTCATCTTACTTTTCTTTTAACCTTCTTCTTTATCCCCCTTTTCCCTATCTAGTTTTCCTCTCTTTTGAAAACTATCTCTCTTTTTTTTTTCAAATGTAATATCTATTCTACCCCTTTGTCCTTATTTACACTTATGGTTTCTCATATCAGAGAAACAATTCGATGTGTACTGATAAGTGTCTGATAAGTGCTATTTTTCTGAAGGACAGTTTCTCACTTCTTCCCAAAAGCTTTAAAATGAGTATTTTCTGTTTGACTCAGCAGTTCCAGAAATGATAATTTATTCTAAGGAAATTATTAAAGGCATGTGTTTTTAAAAGTATATTCTTTGCAGTATTAAATAGAAGAGTGAAAAAATAACCCACATCTTACAAATAAATGATTAGTGAAATAATTTGTTGGTCACTTCAAAAGGAATTATAGAGTGAATAAAATGATGTTGAAATGTTTTCCCGATATGGAAAGAAAGGAAACATTCTAAAACTATGTACCATTATTTATATATATGTGTGTGTGTGTATGTGTGTGTGCGCATATTATCTAGATACTATACATTTACAAAAATAGAGTATATAGATACATACACACGCATATAAATATATGTATGTAGTACATATGTACACACTATTTTTGTAAATGTATAGTTATGTAGAGAAAATTTTTAGAAGGGTAACAGAAAAATGCTAACTATACTTGTCTCTGAGTAGTGGGCCTTCAGGTAATTTTTATAGTCTTCATTGTGCTTATGTGACTTTTTTTTGCTTTTATGATAATGAACATAGATAATTAAATTTAAAAAATAGGAATAGATTACTTTTAATACTATTTAGTGACATAGAAAAATGCTGAAGATTTAAAGAAAAAAGATTTAAAATGTATCATATGACCCCAATTTTTAAAAATATTTTTAGATCTATGACTGAATTTTGCTTTTATGGTGCTTCCTCTAAAAAATGTAGCAAAACCTTCTAAGAAATGGTAGGTCTGTAATCCCAATACTCAAGGAGGTGAGGCAGGAGGATTGCTGTGAGTTCAAGGCCAATGTGGGCTACACAGTGAGTTCAAGACTAACCTGTACTATATAATGAGACTGCCTTTATAAACAAAACAAAACAAAGCAAATGGCAGGGATAGGATGAGGAGTAAAGTAGCAATAAAATAAAGTAGCAGAAAGCAGGGACTGGATTTTGCTTACTGAGGGGTAAAAAGAATCACTTCTTCTACCCTTATTGTCTTTTCTTCATTTTCATTATAGCTTTAATAGTTAGCTTTGTGGTCTCAAGAAACTAAGGTTAATTGCTGCAAAAAGTCACTGTCTCCTGCTCTCCCCATTTTCTTTTTATCCTTACTAGAAGGGTGGGACATACAGTTCTCACAAGGCCCTGGAGGTTTACAACAGTGAGCAAGAGATATGGTTCTTGGAGATCACTGTCCACTTAGAAGAGACAGTAAACAGCCACCCAAATAAATGTATAGTTACAAATTATATGAAGTGTTGTGAAAAAAGCTGAATAGGTTATTATAACAGAGAAAAATGGGGTGGGGATCAGAGGATCAATTTAGACAGGGAAGTCAGGAAAGGCATCCATGAGGAAATGTTATGTAAGGTCAGCTCTAAAGTATGAGTAGGAGTTAGTTAGACAAAACGGGAGGGACAGCACTCTAGAAACCAGAGGGACAAATGTATATATAAATAGGTTTTCAGACAAAAAAAAATACCTTTGTGTGCTAAAACAATGGGCGAGGGCCAGTGGGTCTGGCTCCCGGGAGGTGACATCATGTAGGAGGAGAGGCTGGGACCTTTGTGAAGGGTTTTGGATTTTATTCTGGGGGCAGTGAGCAGCCACTGAAGAATTTTTAAGCAGAGGGTTAAATGAAGCAGCTCTAAAAGTTTAAAAGATCTCCAGCTGCTCTGAGGAGAAAGAACTAGAGAGAGGCAGGAGAGTCCTGAGGATGAATTAGGAGGCTTTTAGAGCCCATCAGGAAATGATAGTGCCAAGTAATGTCAGTGAAGAGGAGGAACAGGAGACAGGTTTTTGATGATAGCATTGACAAGACTTACTGACGGATTGGCTTAGAGGGACAAATGGGGATATAAGAATGATTTTGAGAACACCTGGCTTGAGTGACTTGATAGGTTACTCAGATGGTGGAGGAGGGTTTCTTTTTGTGGGGAAGAAAGTATTCTGTGTTGGACATATTTATTTTGAAGTATCTATAAGATTTCCCAAGTGGACAAATTCCTTATGATGAATGTGATCATTATATATATATATATCTAAAATGTACCAATAAAATTAATTAATTAAAAAAAGGAATCCCAAGTGGTGAAATTCGGTAGGCGAGGTCTGTTATTCAAAAGGCATGTTCATCTGGGGTGGAGACAGACCTTTAAGGGTGTTTGGGCTGTGGACAGTACTGACAGTTATATGGATGAATAGTGTTCCCCGAGAGAGCGTTGAGAGAAAGGAATGGCAAGTTAGGGTTCAGCCCAAATGAATTTCAATATTTAAATTTCAAGTAGGGGAGGAGTTGGCAAAGCACTTTGGAAATGATACTTTCCTGAGGAGACTGTGGTGTGAGAGAAGCCAAAGAGAGAAAGTTTCAAGAAGGACAGAAGGGCTGGCTGATTCTATGGGTGTGCTGAAAAGTCTAGTAAAATGATGGATGGCTGAGAAGTGTCTGTTGGCTTTGGTGATCTAGAGGCTTTAGATGATCAAAGGGAAAGCAGATTGTGGGCAATGGTGGAGGTGGAAGCCAGTCTGGAGAGAATGGAAAAAAGAATAAGAAGTGAGGAAGAGATGAGAATGTGTACACAACTCTTAAACATCTTGGCTTTGAAAGCAGAGCCCAGTAGCTGGAGAGACGTGGAAAGTCAAGCGGAAGCCTTTTTTGTTTGTTTCCTTTTGACGTGGGAAATTCTAGAAGTTGTTTGAATGTTAGTGGGAACAATTTAGTAAACAGGAAGAGATTAATTATGTAGGAAGGACTGCTGACAGATGGAAGACTTTTGTGGTGGGATTGGTGTTTGATAGGAAAAGGAAAGGTTTTTGATATCTGCCATGTATTGAGTATGTACTAGGTACTATGCTAAGTAATTTGTACAATAACTGATTTATTATTCACAATAGCGCTATGAAGTTGATATAATTACCCCCATTTTACAGATGAGAAAACTGAGGTTAAGTAGAGATAGGGCCAAGATCTTATTTTGGAGCTGCTTGGTTTCAGAGCTCATACTCTTAACTCTTACTTATAGGAGTTCCTATGTGATAGCGTATTTGTTAGCTCTAGCTGCCATAAAAGCATCCTAGACAGAGTTGTATGCCAAGAACAAGGTTTTTGCAGGTTTGGTTTCTCCTGAGACTTCTCTTCTTGGCTTGTAAATGGTCACCTTCTTGCTTGTCATCACTTGGCTTTTCCTCTGTGCTCTTGCATTCCCAATGTCTCTAACCCTAATCATTTCTTATAAGGACACCAGGCGGATTGAATTTATGGAACACTACCACAATGGTTTCATTTTAACTTAGTAACCTCTTTAAAGGCTTTATTTAAAAAAATAAATAAAGGCTTTATTCTCAAATACAATCACAGTGTGTGGTTAGAGTACACCATAGGAATTTTAGGGGAACACAATTTGGTCTATAACAAGTGGTTTTTTCAAAGTACATATAAGGAAAAGGGTGGCCATGGGGGCCATATCTGAAGAGCAAGTAACTGTAATTGAAGAGAGAAGAAGATTGCTTGAGAAACATAGCGAGGGTCAGCTGAAGTTGGAGTCATTTGTATGTATCCATCCTGCCCAGTGATCTGAGTCTCTGCAGCAATAATCAAGTGTAGGTGTGAAGTAGAGAATTAAAACTCTGTGTTTTGATGAGGCTGCTGGGTGCTTTTGTGGGCTTATTGACCAGTCAGATGACCATCTCTTGTGTGCAAGGTTGAAATGCAAATGAGTTTTATTCACGTTCAGTGCAATTACAATTACTACTTGCCAGGGACCTTTCTGGCTGTTCTTTATAGTTGAAAACATGAAAGATGAATCTAGGACTGCTGAGATTTTGTTGTATTTACTTGAAAAAATTTTCCAACCTGTTTTGTAAATTGTCTTTCAAGATTACTCTCCATTTTCTTCCTCTTTCTCTCCTCTCTCCATTCCTTTCCCCCCCCACCATTCATCAATAATTTGTTCAGTACCTTCTAGGTGTCTGGCATGACAGGTAAAGAATCCATAATCAATTATTAATAAATACATATATGTGTGTATTTTGTACATATATATGTATATAAACCAAATGATAAATACTATTATAAAAATACTAATTCATTTGTTCATTTACTCCTATGAATATATAGAATTCCTACTAAATGCCAGACAGAATGTTAGGATTGGGACAGAGATGAGTAACATATAGTTTCTGCCTTCAAAAATTTACAACATGGTATAGAAAAATAAACAGGTAAGTAGAGACAGTACCATGTGAGTTTGTAAACTATTAAAAGATCTCAAAGAAGAAGATAATTCTAGTCTCTCCTTTCCCACGCATGTTTGGATATCCACTGAAAGGAGCTATTACTGCATTTTCATGAAAGTGACTATAAAAAGAACATCCATTCTTTTCACAAAGATCTTTGAATGCTTGCAATCATTGTGTAGCGACAGTTTTATCGCTCTTGAATTTGAGCAAACCATCGAGTTGGGAAATCTCTGACATTTCTTTTCATTTGAGTTTATTATTCACATCCTGCACTATCATCAACTCCTTTTTTAGGTGATAGAATGATTAATGGTTATTTCTGAAACACTCTATGGCAACCTGCTGGATATTAAAACTCGAGAAAAGTCACAGTAACAAAATATTACTATTATAGTGAGTAAGCAGAGTCTATGCTGGCCTAGGAAAAATCTCAGATATTTGCAACTCGGAGTTTTATATTAATGTGGATGATCCTTGTAATATGATTTTTATATCTTTTTTTTTTTTTTTTTTT
>PVJO010018998.1:0-16944 GCA_004026905.1 Hystrix cristata | reverse complement strand
GGATATAAACTTGTTGCTTTCCCCAGAGCTGATTTGCTGTACAAACTCAAGACACTATTATCTGCAATCGGACATTTTTCTGAGAAAATGCTAACCATATAGAAATAGTTCAGGAACTAGAAAGAAGAAAAAAAAATCTGACAAATGGTATATGTAGGTTTTAGAATCAATGAATAACCTAATAGCTGCTGAAATTGCTGTGATGTCATGCAGTGAACATTTACTATGTGCATGTTGACTTTACTTCAGAATTGTGTTCTAGAGTATGTCGTGGTGGCAAGCACTGGATTGAGAGTCAGGAAATCTAAATGCTAGTCTAGGTCTGCCATTGCCTACCTGTGTGCCTCATTTCCCCCCATCTTTAAAATGAAATGATAATGAGAAAGTCTCTAAGTTTTCCCAGTTCTAATATTTTATCTTTTGGTGATACTATGTCCCAAATCAATCAAGAGCATTTTGACTTTCTTTAAGTTGCTTAAGCCAGCATTTCAGTTAGAATGCATCCAGGAGTTTATTTCCATGGGCTGTTGGGAACAGCAAGGCCTCGCTTCTCCAGGACTTGATCTGTCTTCTGTTAACTACTGACAGTGAGCCATACCGCCTAAAAGGCTCCCTTGGTAGCCTTAAAGATTGAAAGGACAAATGGACAGTATTGAGAGCTCTGTGGAAGAGGAGACCAGAGAGACGTTGATCATCATGGCTCCTTGGGATTTGCAAAGAGGAATGACTAGAACTGGGCCATTCACTACAGCCAGGTCAAAGGTCAGGTCAGGAATGTGGACAATGCTGGTGACTCCAGGTAGGTCTAGGAGGGCAAATAAACCAATTTAGCCCCTCCTGAAACTTAAGATCTGGGCAGCCAAGCTCAGAAAGCTATTAGGAAGTCTCCTAATTTATAAAATTTCTTGGAAGAAAAATGTGACATTTATTTTTTGTATCTTTATTACTGTACAATCATTGCATTCTTACTTAATACTCAGCAAATCAATCTATTCTTAGCATACTCATACAATTTAAGCATTAACTAAACACCCCTTCATGATCCTTTATTGAGTTAAAATATCTGATTTCAATTAATGCCATTATGTAATGAGCTCCCTATTTTTTTTAAAAGGAGTTTTAGAGTATTGTTGAAAGACCTTCAAGTTTTCTCCTTCAATTTTAGTTAAGCAATATTAAATATAATTCTCTGGTGACAGAGATTTATATCTATTATTATTTTGTTAATAATAAGCTAATTTGGGGGCAATTAGAAAATGATTGGAGTATTGCCTTTCTTAGTGATTAAAAAGTAATGGATAATTTGTGGATAGGATATTAAACCAGCTAACTAAAAATAATTTTGTGTGCTGAATACAATTATAAGAAATTAAAAGTCTTTGGTAATTGTTTCTATCATGGAATTTCAGTAAAAATTTACATATGTTCCTTAAAATACTGATTAAATTCCTGTATGTAATCATTAAAAAATAATATGTATGCCTAATACACATTACAAGATGATTCTTCTTTTTCTTCTTCTTTTTTATTTTTTCTTGCTTTTATTTAGTTGCTTCCAAGATCCGGTACTTGCAGGAATACCATAACCGGGTTCTTCACAACATTTATCCTGTACCATCAGGAACAGATATTGCAAACACCCTGAAATACTTTTCTCAGACCTTGTTAAGGTAAGCCTTAAAATATTCTCTCTACTTTGAGAGAATTATTAGGTCATACTGCTGAATTTATTGGGGTCTAAATTTTTATTGAAGTGTTAGTTTTGAAGGGCATTAAATTTTCTAGTGCTCTGCCAGAAGAGTCTGCACTCCAGTCCTCTGGGTGTATATAGCAGTTCAGATCTCAGGCCTATCTGGAAAAATGGGTTGCTTGGCTGTTGCCTGCTTTCCTCAGTTCAGTGTTTTTATAAGAGATCTATGAAAGATAAGGTTCTATGTTTGGCACTAATATAGTGTAGGATTAAAAGAAGAGCCTATATTGCTTAAAATTAAGAACAGGACATTCTTTTGATCTAAAAGAAAATCATAATTATTGGCATTTTAGGTTTATCACTAGTATGTCCTTTCTCCCTAAGTGTAATATACAGCAATAACAGTTATTTTTAATCTGTGTAACACTTCATGTGTACACTGTGCTTTGCAGTCGATACTGAAATTCTGTGGAGGACAGGGAGACAAAAGCATAGGAGCTCTTTTTATACTGTCTACTTTTATTAGAGGTAGAGACTTGAGAGGCATTTTGGCTTCCTTCACATTTCTCATTAGGACAAATGAGCAAGGATGAACCTTTCCAGTGAAAAGGCTTAGTTATTTTGGGAAATAATGTTAAAGGAGTCAGAACACTTCACTTTCCATTAAATTCCAAGGCTTGATCTCTTCCATCACCATGATCTTCTCCCTTCACATCTGATCTTGGAAGCACATAAATTGACTTGCTACTGTTCCTTTTAGCTGTGTAGCTGCAGAAATTTTGTAGATTGTACATCTGAAGAGCACAAATTCAGACCGACTGCAGTGACACTGGAGTTTCCAGTGGTCTGAGGCCTTGCTGTGGGCACACAGATTGAACACTTGGTAGAAGGAAACTTCATGAGATCAAGTCAGTGCTAGTCTGTACAGCCCCCAACTCTCTGTTCTCTTCATCTTTTGGAATATCTTTTTCATCTTTAGAATTCTCAGTATGCCTGTTCTGGATCAAAGAGATTCTGTTTAGCAGTTACATAGATGTTAATCTTACATAGTAAATTTACGACTCTTTTATGGAAAATTTCCCCCTTTTTCCAAATTGCGGTGGAATAATTAACTCATTTTTCACAGTAATAGACTATGCACCATGGCATCTGATTCTATTCTCTTGAATTCTCCTTTTGTCTTTGAGGTCAGTGTTCTCAATGGGAAACACTTTCCTTTATTACAAATTTTTAAAGTTCTCAAGGTGAGAGACACTTTTCAGTAGGAAGCATTTGTGAATTCCATTTGCAAAGAAACTGTGACACCCTAATTGGCACTTCAGAGCTTGCTACTTAGGTCTTTGTAGTTGTGCCAGAAAGTTAAGAAATTTAGGATACCGAAGTCATATTTTCAAGACATGAAAATTCCATTTTCTTATGGATCATTAGAATATGATCATAAGTGATAGCATTTCAATGGTGAAACTGGTGTTTGGTCAAGTGGCTTGTTGGAGAAGATTCTACATAGTTGAACCAAGTCCATTTACATCAGTAACAACTAGTAATGGTAATAGTGGCAATAGCTATTGTTATCATAGCAATATTATATTACAGTAATAGTAGTTGTATGTGTCAAGTACTATTCTGAGCACTTTATTTTTTAAATTTAAAAAGTTTTTTAATTTTATTTTTATTTTTTACCAAGAACATGTATTGGTACATTGTATACATAATGATCACATTTATCATGGTTATTTTGTACCTGTATGTGATGTATCTTGGTTCCCCCCCTCCCCACCCCTTCCTCCACCCCCCTTCCTCCACCCTTCCCTATTTACAGCAGGTTTATTTACATTTTCCCATTTTTTCCCTTTCCCCTTTCTTTCCCTTTTCCCTTCCTTCTTTTCCCCCTTCTCCCTTTTTAATTCTCCTCTCTTTTGAATATTATCTTTCTTTTACTTAATATCTATTATACCTCTTTGTCTTTATGTACATTTATGGTATCTCATATCAGAGAAACAATTTGATATGTACTCCTAAGTGACTGATTTATTTCACTTGAGTATGCTCTCAAGATGCATCCATTTACCTACAAATGATTCTTGTTTATTCTTTTTTATGGCAGAGTAGTACTCTGTTGTGTAGAAAAACCACATCTTCTTTAGCCATTCCTTAGTTGTTGGGCATTTGGGTTGTTTCCAAGACTTAGCTATTACAAATTGTGTTGCTATGAATATGATTGTACATTTATCTCTATGGTATGAGGTTTTCAATTCTTCTGGGAAGATACCAAGCAGAGGAATAGCTGGGTCAAATGGAACCTGTAGTTATAATTTTTTGAGGCGTCTCCATACTGATTTCCATAGTGGTTGGACTAGTCTGCATTCCCACCAACAGTAGAGAAGGGTACCTTTTTCCCCACAGCCCTGTCAACGCTTGTTGTTGGTTGATTTCTTGAGAATATCTGTTCTTTCTGGAGGGAGATGGAATCTTAGTGTTGTTTTGATTTGCATCTCTTGAATGATCAGTGATGTTGAACATTTCTTCATATGTTTATTGCCGTTTTTATTTCTTCATCTGAGAAATATTTATTCATTTCAGATGCCCATTTTTGGATTGGGTCTTTAAATTTGGGGGGGTTGATTTTTTTGAGTTCTTTATATATTCTAGATGTTAGACCCTTGTCAGAGGGACAGCTAGCAAAAAGTTTTTCCCAGTCTGTGGGTTTTCACCCCACTCTATTAATAATTCTTTTGCTGTGCAAAAACCTTTTAATAGGATGTGGTCCCAAGCACTGATTCTTTGTATTGTTTCCCGTGCAGTCTGAGTTCTGTTCATAAATTTTTTTCCTACCCTTATGTCTTCAAGAGTTCTTTCTATTCTATTCTCCAGTAGGTTTAGTGTTTCTGTTTTAATGTTTAGATCTTTGATCCATTTCGATTTTAGTTTAGTACATGGGAGAGCTAGTTTTAGTTTTTGGCATGTGGCAAGACAGTTTTTCCAGCACCATTCATTAAAGAGGCTATCTTTCTTCCAGTGAGGGTGTTTGGCTCCTTTGTCGAAGATGAGGTATTTGAGTGTGTTTGAAGTTGTTTCTGCATCTTCTAGCCTGTCCCATTGGTCCTTAGGTCTGTCTTCGTGCCAATACCATGATGTTTTTATCACAGTAGCTTTATAATATAGTTTCAGGTTGGGGATTGTGATGCCCTCTGCCTTGCCCCTGTTGCCCAGGATTGTTTTTGCTCTTCATGGTCTCTTCTGGTCCCAGATGAATTTCATGATTGTTTTTTCTAATTCTGTGAAGTATGCTAATGGTATTTTGTATTCTGAGCACTTTATGATCTCAGTTTTTTTTTTTTTTGTGCCGGGGATCAAACTCAGGACCTTGTGCTTGCAAGGCAAGCACTCTAACCACTGAGCTAAATCCCCGGCCCTTATTCTGAGCACTTTAAATGTGTCATTGCATTAAAGCCCTCATAACTAGATAAGTATATTTTTACACCCATTTTATAGATAACTAAACTAAGGTACAGAGTGGTTAAATGTGTTCCTTAAAGTTATTTGTCTAATATGTGTTAGAACCAGGATTTGTCTTTGGTGTTCTAATTCATAGCTCAATAATTATGCTACATGGCTTCTCCATAGTATTACTATTTAATTGTATTTAGCCATTTTCCTGTTTCTGGGACAGAATATCCAACACCCACAATTTAGGGTGGGTGGTTTATTTGACTTGTAGTTTCAGTCCATGTTTGGCTGGCTCCAAGGTGGAAACAGCATGGTGGAAGGACTTAGCAGAGGACAGCTGCTCATGCTCCAGGTCATGATGCCCCTGGTGACCTCCCCCCACTGACCAGGTCCCAACTCTGACCACAAGACTTTTGAGGGACATTTTAGATCTAAACCACAACATTAATCATATTACAAGGACACTTCTTAGGGTAAAAACTTGTTTTGGCCTTTGAGAATGCCAGAATTCATTGTAAGACCATAGAGTAGTTTAAAAATTATTTTTTATTTTTGTATGTTTGTGATACATAATAATCACATTCATTTTAGGGAATTGGTATACATACATGTCACACTTTAAGTCGTTTTTACTTCTTTTCCTTCCTGCCCTCTCCTCTCTTCCCTTCCTCGGTTTTCTTCCCATCTCTCCAAAGTAGAGTAGTTTTGGCTCACTGTGAGATTAAAAGAGAGGGAATGCTTAGCATAAAGATTTGTCATCTTTTCAGAAGTTAAATTGAGCCATACCTGAGGTGAAATGGACTGCATTTCAATTCCAAGATGTTTTAGTTCTACCTTCCACTCAGCAATTAGTTGTGGATAGTATATCAGAGTAGAGTCCATACACCATAGCGAAGGGGGTCACACATATATGCATGTGCACGTGCACACAAAAACACAAAGAGGGAGTAAGAAAGAAACGAGGATTTGTAGCAACATGCCATGGATTGGACTTCAGTATTTACAGGTTTGACTCCTGAGCTGAACCTGATACATTTTCTTTCTTCTTTTTGCCTTCTCCCTTTTTTAAAAACTGGGAATAAAGAATTTCAAACTATTGTCCTATATGTTGAAACAAATTATGATCACTTTCATAATAGTTGTCATTGTTGATAACTACACTTGTATTTTTAATCCTTTATTTTATTCATGCTCTTGGAAAGTACAAGACAAATAAAATGGTCTAAGTATTTGATGTCTAAGATTATTGACAGTAAGAGTTTGTACTACAAATAAGTTGGTTCCTTTTGTATTTTATGTCATTTTTACACACTCAGAAGCATTTCTTGCTTTCAGAACGCAGTTCCTTAGAAAGAAACAAGAAGAATTAGAGATGAATTCTCACAAAGTAACCTTCTTTCTATTTGGATGTTCTCGATGAAGTTAAAATTATTTTCTTGTTAAGATATACAACATTTTGTAAAATTCCAGAGGTTTTATCTGAGTCAGAATTACATTTTTAGATCAATAGTCTTCGGGTTTCATGCATGCATGCAGTGCTCACTGATTTCAGTAGTGTTTTGTGTCTATTTTGAAAAGCAAAGATTAGCCTAGATGTTTAATTAATTTAACTCACATGAGGGCAGAGATTATATGTTACCACAGTTGACTGTAGAATCAGTTTAAGAGTCCACATATGTCCACTTAGCTCATAATTAGACTCATGTTAGAGTCCATGGAGGTTCCTTAAACTCTGGTCATGGAAGGAAGCCCTGTGTGGTATTCAGCTTGTGAGCTCTTGTGCTGGAGTGGTCATTTTTCCAGTAGCAGGGGATCATAAGAGCTTGATGAATGAATTGACTTTCATCCAAATTTCATCTGGCTCTAAAATCCTTCTAGAGCATTTACTGAACCTAGTAGTGACCTGGGGTCCTACTAGGTAAAATGACATCTGAGTTCTGAATTGTACTCATTTTAATCTAGCAGGGACCTAAGTTTGGGAAGGAACACAATTTACATGGAACTTTAGAGTTTAGTTTTTTGCTTTTAATGTTGGAGGAAACTACAAGAATCATGTGGTTTAACACCACTCACCACTATGGAGGAGTCTTGTGCATTTTATATTAGAAGCATTCTGTGGTCATATTTTAAACATCCGAGGCCTTTAAGAACCTTGTCTTTTATCAGGCAAAACATTTAAAGGTTTCTAGTCTTCTTCCTATTACAGACATTTTTCTGAAATTCCTAACCCCGGAGTCTCAGATTTCTCTTCTGGTGCTGTTCAAACTGCTAACATCTTCAAAAACAATCATTATATCTGGGGAAAGCTGCTTGCTGCTAACTTTTTAGAAAATGCTCAATATGTTTGAAAAAGAAATTCTAGTCTCAGCCCAAAAATCTTAACTTAATGTAATTTCTAATTGCTTATGAATATATATCTTCAAGTCCTTGAAATAACCTTAAAGCACAGTATAATCAAGAAAAGTTTGCTTAGTGCATGGAGGCAACATGTGTCAAAATTAATAATTGTGTAGAAAATGTATTTGATATGTTAACTTTCTGTGCTATAAACACCTCAGGGCAACTTCTCATCTTTCCCCACACCCACTGAGGCCTACTTTTCTAGCCATACTTTGATTGTGTAAACCAGTGCTTGAAGTGAGGATCTCAGTGGAGAACAGGAAGGGTGAAAAATTGACTTCTGGGTCAAACTCTTCTGAGCAGGGCATTCTTAATATTCTTTTTGGTCGGGTTTATAGACCTCTGGGAAAAAAACATTCAGATGGGGAAAATGGTTAGATCATTCTCAAGTCACACAGTTTGGCTGGGGTAATAAGTTTTTTTTTCTGAATAAACTTCACAAAACATCATAAAATCACAATACATTGAACATTTATTCATGAGCCCTTCTTAAGTTTTTCCACAAATGAAAACATTTCCTTACATTGAGACATGAATGGTAATTTAAAACTGGTTTCATGGATAACTCATTTTCTGCCATTTTTTCTCAGCTTCACCTACTTATTAAACCCAAAGGCACTGAGAGAATTTTATTATTTCAGTGTTAATGTTCTTCCCTCTCTGCATGTAGAAAGCTGTTCTTGCAATCATTTGGGAATCCCACAAATACAGGAAGGGAAAAATATCAGAGCCTCCAATGTTGATTTGGCTACTGCTTGTTAGAGTGTATCAACCTTTGAGCCAGGCGTGTTGTTGCATACCTATATTCCCAGCTACTCTGGAGGCTGAGGCAGGAGGACTACAGATTCAAGGCCAGCCTGGGCAATTTAGTGAGACTCTGTCCCATAAGAAAAGAAAATTAAAAAGAAAAAAAGGTTGGGGGTGTAGCTGAGTGGTAGAGAGCTTGCCTAGCATGAATTGAGGCCCTGGGTTCAATTCCCAGTATGGGAAAAAATACATATATCAAATATAAATATCTATCTATCTATCCATTTGAAAAAAATAGTGTGTTATTTCCCCCACCAAGAAGTTTTATCAGAGTACTGAATTTAAAAGATAGTATAAAAGTATCATCAATTTATTATGCTCAGCTATTTTTATTCTTTCAAACAAAATATTGTTCTCATATCTTTTTTGTAAGATCCAGATCTTATAATTTTGAAAAGATGTTGGTAGCTGGTCAATTTGAGATTGAAGTTTGGGAAATAATATACTTATATCCATTGTGATTCTAAAGGAATTTTCTGTGGGATAGAATCCTACAGGGTTAAGACAAGTTTTTGGTGATTGTGCTGATTAAGAATATAATATTTAAGCTGGTGCTCTTAGGAGTGATTGAGTTATATGAAAAAAGTATAAAGTATGATGGAAAATATGATGGCATTTATAGTTGATGTAGGCAGGCAGAGGTAACTGGACTGTGGAGATTATCCATTGTAAAGTATAAGTTACAAAGTCAAATATATCACACACACACACAAAAGGTAAATCAAATCCCTTAAAAAGTAAAAAAAAAATCACCAAATTTTAAGTCTTTTATTGCTAAGAATTACATAACTATTCTGAAATTATTTTTATTATCAATTGTTTTCCCCTGGACACTGGGTAACAGAAGACAAAGGAAATCGAGGTAAATTAGGCACATGGAAAATAAAAAGCATGTAGTCATTTTTCTTACATTGTAACATATTTTTGCACTAAGAATAAATAAAAATTAATGTAAACTTGACATAGCCAGCATGCTTGACACTAACCAATTCTTCACATCACTATAAAACTATAGATGCAATATCATTAACTAAGAACTTCGTAATGTTTGATGCACATAGAATAACTGTTAAGATTATTTCTATGTAATGAAACATCTACAAATTGTTATCTATTTTGACTAACATATAAGGGTACTATAGAAGTGCACTTTGTAAGTGCTACATCTATTACATAATAATGTATAGCTATTGTTTTTAGTGATAAATAGAATAAGATAACTTTAAAAACCTAAACATTTGCCTAAGCAGTAATTTCTTTTTTTTAATTAACTTTTCTGCTTTATTGCTTTTACTGAAAGGTTTTTATTTTAAAATTAAAGCTAAAAGAGAAATAATTTATTTTTAGAAGTTATTTTTATTCCCATTAAACTTTTTTTAACTTTCTAAATTATCTTTCCTTTAGTTTGTAGTGAGTTTTGTTGAATAATAATGTAAGTAGCAGCAGTAATATATGAGATTGTATGATGTGCAGGTGTATGACAGATACTGCTTGCTTAGTCTCTAGAATTTTGAAGGTAATTTTTTAATAAGCCACTGTTTGTATTCATAAAATAAAATGTTTCTTCCCCAACATGCAAAATTTAAAAAGACACACGTAAATAACCATTATCATTAGTCCACAAACATATGCTATGGACCATCTACTATATATTATTTTATAGCTTTTCCAATGTAGTTTAGCTAACATTTTAGAAATATGTATTATTTCTAAATTCATATGCCTGTTTAAACTTCATTATCTCAAATGATACTGACAGAATGTCATGAAACAGTATCATAATATACATATAGACATTATTTTGATGCAATAAACATGTGCTTTTTAAGACTTTCTTAATAAACACACATGTTTATTCTTTGCTAAAACATGTTTCTGCAAGTGCCATACCTATATTTTGCAAGTTTATATTTACCCAATTGTGACATTCTTGCTGAAAACTTTTCTCTGAGAGCTCTTAATAATTAGGAATAAGAGCCCTTTCTTATTAGACAAAGCTATTGTTTTTACTTCCAGAAATCCACTCCTTCACCAAATTCACACACTGTAAAACATAGGTTTGGCACTGAAACATGCATTTTTATATTTTTGCTCCTTACTAGCCAGATAACACATGAGATGCAATGGAACTTCCACAAAGTAAACTTGTGTTATTGGTTTCTCTAAGCACAAAGCTATGTGACTGGTACTGGATTTGTAGATCTTGCTGGCATGGCAATTGCATCTTATGTGGGATGTATCTGGTGTTTTATTATTTGTTTTAGAGTGTCATTTCAATGTAATGTGCTGTTCTTTGTGTCTTTGTTGTCTCTTTTTTTTCTTTGTCCCCCCAACAGCATTTTGTCCCGCACAGGGAAGAAGGAAAACCAAGATGCCTCCAATTTGACAGTGCCCATGACCATGTGTCTTTTTCCTGTGCCATTCCCACTCACCCCATCTCTAAGACCGCAGGTCAGTTCCATCAACCCTACTGTTACTCGCTCCCTCCTTTACAGCGTCCTGCGAGATGCTCCTTCAGAACGCGGCCCGCAAAGTCGTGATGCTCAGTTGTCAGACTACCCTTCTTTGGACTACCAAGGCCTCTACGTGACTTTGGTGACTCTCCTGGATCTAGTTCCTTTACTACAGCATGGCCAACATGGTAAGCATTTAGTTGAAACCTTTGGAAATGTACATGTGTGCTTCTGAATATATATGATGCAGAGGAGGGGGCTTGGAGACAGTTGATGTTGTCACCGATTGCTTGAAAGGGCTCTGTGTGGCTAAAGCCTTTCTTACCCTGACATTTAATTATGGTACTTCCTGCCCTATCATTTTAAATGGTTGTACTACTGAGGGATGTTATCCTAGTGGGTCTGTGTTGTGGGAGAATGGGCTGGAGACTGAAGGAAGAATATAACATGAAGCACTCACTTCTCCCCTGATGAGCTTATTGTGGAGACTCTTATTGAAATCATGATTGGGAGTTAAGATTTTAAAACTTGCCCCCAGAAAACATAAGAGATAGAGCTTGAAGAACAGACTCTAATCCATTGATGGATTCTGTGAATTTGGGGAGCAAATCACATAATCTCTCTTGGACCCATTTTTCCTATCTTAAAGTCAGGAGGTTAGATATGCAGAAATCACTAAGAACTCTTCCAAATTTACCTAACAACAAATAATTACTACAAAATACTGTACCAAAATGTTATAGTATACAGTGTTAGTGGTGCTTTAGAGTAGAAGAGAGCATGCTTCTTTTCTTATCTCTTGCCCCTTTCTATTGTATATTTTGTGCTAATTTCATTATCTTGATTGCTTACTAAATTTTCCTAACTCATAAAAAAGAATACAGTAGTATCTACTGCTTGACTATCTAATATGACTATGGGTGAACCTAATGGAAAAACCATACAGTAAGAAAAGAGATTTGTTGCAGAAAATACACTTTAAAACATTAATATTCCTAACTTCGAAACACTGATAGTTTGGTTCTTGGAAGTATGATAACTAAAGTTTCACAGTAGAGAAAAACTAGAATTTTGGAAACAGGTGGGTGGGGGGGTTACTTCGCCTTTTAACTATAGCTAATTCTTCTTAATAGTTTATTTAGTATGTCATGTTCCTAATAATTTTTTTAAAATCTACTTTTGTAAAAATGATGCAATAATGATTTTTGAATTTTTTTCTTATGTTTACAATTGTGCATTATGGTGAATATAAAAGTGTACAAATTTGTGAAGTCGTTTTTGTGTGCTTGGTGGTTGTCTTAAGCCTAGCTGCCTTTATCGTGATCCTCTCCTGGCTCAGAATCTAAATGAGACAAATCTGAATGTAAGATTGTCATTGCTTACTATGGCGGTGAGCTTGTCAGTGTGGCTTCTTTGTGCTAAACTCCTCATGCACCTGCCTGCTCCTGTCCAGTGAGTTAGGGCAGCCTGACTTTTATCTTCAGAGTCCCTTGGTTAAGATAGATATTCAATTTGGTAAATCACAACCCATGTAATTGCAGTTAATGTGTAAATTGTGAGAACTCAAGGGAGATTTGTATTTTAACTCTTACTACTAACTCTGTTTTGTAACTTTACTTGGCATTGTTATCTATTGAGTTCATGTTCTTTGTAATGGAGCATAGATAATAGGAAAAAACTTGCTAGTTCATTCAGTGAATGGTTTAGAGAGATGAGGCTGCATTGCATCTCTAAGCATGGTCTGAAGACCCTCAGAAACACCTAGGAAGTTTGGAACGTGGAGTTCTTGAATAAGAGGCATGGAGGGGGTTCCTGAGAGCTGAAGTTTAAGTAGCTTCCTATGGATGCTTTTTTTTTGCACACTGAGGTTAAGAACCACTGCACTGTGGCTAGAGGCTGTGTCCTCAGTCTGGGTCCCGTAGGACACAGCAAAGAGCATTAGCTAGTGGTTTTTTTTTTTTTTTTTTTGTTGCAATGCTCAGGTGATCTTGGGTGATCATTTCCCCTCTCCAGTTCTTTGTTTCCTTGTATGAGAAATACTCCACGTGGACTACCAACATTTTGTACTTAGGCTAAAAGTCTCAGTAAAAGCAGCTGAGGTGTCTTTGGCACACAGTTTCCATTTAAAACATCTGTGAATTTTTCATTTTATTGATTTGAGCACAGTGTTGACTGACCCTGGGTCTCCAGTGGTCAATGTGGTTAACTGCTCTCGGCTGTCCCTTGGTATGTCTGTTGAGATGACATATTAATAGTAATAACACTCAGAAATGACATTTGGAGTAAAAATAACATTAAGAAGGCAAATTTGTAAAATAGACAAGAGCCTAATACTTTAATATAATAGTGAATACAGAAATGATATATCTTCATTGTTGAGTCTTGGCTAGTGGCCTATGTATTGAGAGGTTCAGAAATACAAAAATATATATTTAGTGTTATGGGATTTACATAATGCATTCTAAAACTAAAGAGTTAATTTTTTGAATGTCCCCTACTGTTTTTTCTTGCACAGCTACTAATAATTGTAACAGTTAATATTTGTGGTGCACACACAACGTACTATGTTAACTTCTTTACATTTACCTTATTGAAATCTTCCAACAATTTTTCTAATGAAGTGAGGTAGGTATTGTTGCTATCTGCATTTAAAAATGTTGAAACATTATTATTAGGAGGCTCTTACTTCCATGATGATTGATGACTGAGTGCACAGGGTCATGCAGTACCGTCTTACTGGTGCATGTTCAATCTGCCCAAGACTCCAGATGTAGGACCATTGTGGTTTGGTTGGTGGAGCATAAGTACTGGGTTTTACTTCTAGTTCTGTCCTTGACTTTTCTAAAACTTCCAGTGAGTAAATAATGTAACATCTTTGTGCCTCAGTTATCTTGTGTAAAATGTATTGGAGGTAAGAATGCTGGAGGAATTTCAGGATTCATTTTCACATAGAAATGGCTTTGAATTTATGAAATCAAAGAGCAATATGAATACCAGATATTACTAATTGTTGATATAAATATTGAGGCAAGCTCTTGTAATAGATATTTATATTTCTTAATATATTCAGTCATTGGCCATTTATTGACCAAGTCCTGTATGCAGAGCACACTTTACTAAGCAGTATGTTTCAGAACTCACAAGAGGAAGGGGAAATTAGTTGCTTATAATTTAAACCAGCTCATTAAACTTAAAATGTAAAATTAGTGTATTTTATTAATTTACAATATACAGTGACTGATTACTCAATTTTGTTTTGTAGATCTTGGACAGTCAATATTTTATACAACTACATGTTTGCTACCCTTTCTCAATGATGATATTCTGAGTACTTTGCCCTACACGATGATATCAACGTTAGCTACCTTTCCTCCA
Source organism: Hystrix cristata (assembly GCA_004026905.1). Lineage (NCBI taxonomy): Eukaryota > Metazoa > Chordata > Mammalia > Rodentia > Hystricidae > Hystrix > Hystrix cristata. Next base: position 2,772 of record PVJO010018998.1, on the reverse strand, counting down.
TTTCTGCACAAGGATATTATTGAATATCTTAGCACATCTTTCCTACCAATGGCTATATGTAAGTTCCATCTTACCTAATATTAGATTATTTTTGTGTGTTGTTCAAATGGAAATTGCTTTTGCTGCTATAGGTTCTTAATTTTCAAAATTATAATGGAATCGCTTGCTGTGTACATGTACTGTGATTTAAATTCAGTCATTTCAGCTTGGATATTATTATGAAATTAAAGAAATAAAAGATTATTATACTTCAGATTTGTTTTATTCACTTAGTTTGGCTTTATAGAAAGAAAGAACTTGGCAAAGCATAGTCTGTATTCCTTCCTTATAAGTTAGTGTTGCTTCTGATGTAGAAATTCTTATCTTTTGTATCTGAGAGTCATAGAGTCAGGATGTGTAGATTCTGGTTCTAGCTCTGTTCCTAATTTCCTGTGTGATATTGGGCAGCTCTCAGAGTTGAAGCCTCATCCACATGCTGATGATCACATCAGCTTTGCCTCCCAGGGTGTTGGGATGATGAAATGAGTCAAAATCTATGAAAACACTTTGAAAAACCTGGAACTCATGTGCAAGGGTCAGTTACAAACATATTGATGATTTGAATTTTCTTTTACTTTTTATAGACTTCTGAAGGCTTGTCAGATATGAGAGCAAAGAGGAAAAAAAGTTGGGTTGTGGTTTTTATGATCAAAATCCTTCTAAAGCTTTCTTTAAAGAAATGAATTATGGATTAATCTATGCTTTAGTGGATAATCTGAGAAGATCATAGATTTAGGAATCAAGCAAATCTAGATTCAAATCACAGTTCTGCCACCAGCTAGCTGTGTGACCTTAGGATAGTTACTTAATCTTTATTTCTTACCTACACAATGACGATAGTAAGTATAGCTGTCTCATGAGGTTGTTGTGATGATTAAGGTGATTAACCTGGAACATTAGTTAAGTACTAACAATGACTGGCAAACAGTAATATTAGTTTACTTTTCTCCTTCCCTCAGTTCTTGTTCTATTAAAGTACCTTCACTGATCTCATTCAACTCCTGATCATTGCTCACAATTTTAATTTTGATGTACTTATGATCCTATTAAATATTCTGTCAACAACTGACATACATATGTACATTTTGAGCTACATTTGCTTATTTTATAATCAAGTTCAATTTCAGATACAGTATTATAATTTTCATGTCTTTTTGACAAAGAGTCTGATTTCTGCCTACATTATATAGCAGTTCAGATTTGCAAACTGATCATACCATTCGTTTAATAGAATATTTGGTCATTATCTTTTTTGTTCTCTGTAACCGTCTGGATAAATACTTGTTTATGGACATAGTTTTCAAATAGTATAGTCATATTTTAAAATAACGTATGTTAGATGTTAAATGTAGGCATAAAATTCTTGTTTATTTTTTGAAGAATAGCAAGTGAGGTTGTATTTTTCTAATAACAGGCTTACTATATCCCTACTTTTTAGGAAGAAGTTAATAATTTTGGGAGAGGCATTGAATGTAGCAGACTTCTGAAATGATACTTAAGACTTCTTAGGTATTTCTTAGGAATTCATTTATTCATACTTATTAATTTCTACTTAGAAATACAGAACCCCAAACACACCTTGTACTTATGTTAGAATCCTTACTTACACAAATGTACAAATCTTGGTGAGAGCAAAATAGTAAGTCGAGTTTACAAAGTTTGTGATTAGTAGAGTAATGATGTTTGTTCCAAGGTGTGAACAAATTGCTTCCTATCTCTGGGACTTAACTTTTTTTCAACTCTAAGGAAGGGGTTTGGGATAAATGTTTAGTCTCTAAGATTATTTCTGGTTTAATAATCCTAGGCTACTTTATGTAATCAATTGTATTTTAGGTAAAAGGCTTGTGTCTTCCACTAACCCAGTCATTGATCTGGTTCATGTATTTATCTCATTGCTTTGTTTTAGTCTCTTAGTTTTGACCTGGTTTCTCAATCACCATTATGGTAGTTCTGTAGTAGCCAATCTTTGTCATCTTTAAACCTTTGAAAGTAAATTATAGCACCAACCTTACCTCTGGTCTCAAGGCTTGAGCAGAGGAGAAGCTATGTGTCCATCCAGGTAGTCCAGTGAAGTATAGGAAGTGGCTCGTACATGTGCACCAAAAGGTTTTCCTTCTTCCCACATGACTCCCCTGTGTCGAGCCTTCAGAAAAGTATTAAGTCAGGGACATTCTTTGACACGATTCTCAGGTGCTTCTTTGGTGTTTGATATTTAACAAAGTAGTTATAAAAACACGGGTACAGATAGAAGAGGTCTGGTTCCAGATGACGCATGTTAAAGTGGATTGATGTGAGAATGTGGGTCTGTTTATGGTATCCCCTTTGTTTCTATTTTTGGTAGTTATTTCAGTGTCTGGAAATTTTGACTAAAACGAGACTGGAGCACTTAACTTTCTCCAGAATATTTTTTGTTTCAGAAATGAGATGTTAGGATGAAAAATATTGCACTTTCTGAGTTCTTGATAGTCTTTAAGACAGAAAGGCTTTTTAAAAAGAATCTCTTTGGTGTGGTATTCCTAAGGCCAAATACAAAATATGGACAATATTTCAGGTATTAAATGCTTATACCATTAATGATTGTATAATTGTCTGTCTCATCTGGGTAAAGTGGGCCTAATGAGATATGACTGCTCCTTCAGATTAAGATGCCTAAAGAGCACATATGACCTTCATGGCATCTTTGTTAATAAACCAAATGCTGTACTTTTATTTTATTTTATTTTATTTTATTTT